>JAQFZO010000399.1:0-25830 GCA_034695885.1 Geophilus flavus
GTAAAAAGTGGAATAGAAAATTGTGAGTGCCATGCACAAGCCCGTGCACTGATATCCATCATCTCGTCCCAATTCATTCCGTGGGTGTTGATGGTGTGCACAGCCGGGGTTGTGCTGACCCTTGAAGCGCCTGTGTAGTTGCTGGGCGTTCTTCGAGGGTGTCGGTGCCATCCGCGAAAAGTAGTGAGAGCCACGTGTGGCGAATGGCCTAGTGTCGGGTGGCGTAATGGCAGTTGGGCTGTCAGAATCCCCCGTGAAAACAATGGAGACAGATCTTCATGCTAATGGGCGTCGCCCAGGAAGGAAAACGAGTGGAGGGTCTCGTGCGCCGCGTGTTAGCGCCTTGTTACGCATTCAATTTGGACGTGCACAGGTGTGAGTGCTCGTGGCTCAAGATGAAATGTGCTCGTGCATGCAAATGAAAGCACTCTCCATCATCCGAACCGATCGTATTCAACATGGACGGCACGATGGACCTCTCCAACAAGGCAATTTTCCTTCCAAAGATGAATTGGTCCCTATTCCTATAAGAGGTTAGGCTAAAGGTCCCATTTCTATCGAATTGCGCAGTTCCTCAATTAAAAACTCATCGTTCGACATCGTCCAAACCCATTATACCTCCTATAAAGAAAAATAGACGAAACGAAGAAGGTAAAATCGAATTGTAAAATCGCAAAATAGATTATTCATGCATCTTTTACCGAAAACAAGTTGAAAATCGAATAGTAAACGGCAGCAGGAAAAATTTGAATTTTCTTCTGCAAATATTTGGATAGATAAATGTTATTGATAGTCGTTTTCCCCCATCTCTTTCAATGCTGTAAGAAAATATTTAAAAAGTGTGACTGTGTAGTTAGATTTTTAATTTCTGAATTCATGAATGAAAATATGTAATTTTTTACTTCTGTTTTTCTTTTGGCTCGAGGCGCCAACTCAATTTGCATGTACAAGAGTTGCAACTCACACTAATTGAATTCTCGTGACGAAAGAAAGAAAAACATGTAAAAAAACAAGACAAAACAGAAAGAATTTAAAAACATTACTTTTGGCCATATATTCGCTGAGCGTCAGGTAAAGAAAAAATTTACATTTTAAAGAAGGAAGGGAGAGAAAAAATTTTAAATTCAAATAGAACTAGACGAGCAAGAAGAGTTTTCTACCCATGAATAAAAACAGGTGTCAAAAAAACAGACACTGCACCACTATATGAAAAAGAAGTAAATGACTAAGAAAACGTATAAGAACCACACGAGGAAATTATTAGAAAAAATAATTTCCTACTTTCCTTTATACAAACGAATGATGATTAATCTATGGTGTGAATTAATTGGTTTAAATGATTGCATATTATTCATTAACGTGTTTAATTTATGGGTGAAGTTTTGAATTAAGATGAAGAAGCGGCTGTTGTTGTTATAGTATCAAAAATGTTCTTTTCTTTACTTTTTTTGGGTTGTTTGGATCCCGTCGCCAGCTGTGGATTGTGGGTTCCCTCGCCATCCATTCTTAGTGGGTGACAAATTACCAGCTGTAAATCACATTAAAATGAAGTAAAATAGCTTTACAATGGAATCTCGCGGCTAGAAGCCTGAGAGGGGCGTTGCTTAGAGGGTCGCTGGGATTAATGGATGACTGGCCCGTGAACTGAATAGAAATCCGAGGATAGGCGAAAGAAGGCTTCAAAAGCTAGAACTGCATGTCAACTCATGTGTTCGGATGCTGAATGAGGCTAGTTTTCAAGCTATGGTTGATGGGAGGTCTTTGCTACAACATAAAGAAAAGCGATTAAGTTCCCAGCACAATCCTGTAGATCCACTTACGGGTCAAGATAATTGTCGACTCGAAAACAAATCACCCGCTTTGTGTACAGTTTACACTCACGAGAGAGAATCTGCAACAAAACCAGTTCATTACAGACGACAAATAGCCGAACACAACAGATGACTGAATAAATGTAAAACTCTTATTATCCTTCTTGTCAATTCTTAATGGTTTCCAAGAGCTGTACTGTGTGTAGTACGTGTAAATGGATCTAAAATGGTAATCACGAGATATCATGTCATTTATTAAGTATTATTTTAAACGTTAGTATTCATGGTGCAAGGTAGAAAATTTAGACAGAAAAAGAGATACCAAATCAAATTGATTTTAATCTTAAGCGGATAAAAGCAAAAATCTTTTATGGCTGGCCATTAGCAATTTTTTTTCTCTCTCCTCTCCTTTCCCTCTCTCTCTCTACCTCTTACACATTTTTTTTATCGCCTCACGATGTCTATGGTGGTGCTTACAAAATAGCACGTTATAAGGAGGTGGGGTTTTCATTGGACTTTACTCGCCATCCCCCATTTTGGAATGTAAAACTGCCTTGTGCCTCCTGCTGTACCGGGTAATTTGGATGGGATTAAGAGCTCTATTCACGACGATAATGGTTTCGCTTCTTGCTATGGAATTTTATTTGAGATTGGGCTAAGGTGCATGGGAAACTAACACTATACGCTTTGCTTGCCAGCTGATTCCAATTCAACAGCATAACTCTGATCACGTGATAATTGTAAAGAATATGTTTTAAGGTCGACCCAAGTGGAAAATCACGCAGTTTACACGCGTGGTTATACATCGGCGCCCGTGTGACAAATGGTTTCCGTTTCATTTATCAAATTCCAATTACCATCACCCGCAAATTAAAATAATTCAATTTTGAATCTCGTTATTCTCTGCCTTTATTTACATTGGAAATGCTATTTATGTTTTGTTTATATATCGGTAAAGTTTATTCGAAAAATATTAATTTCATTTGATCTACGATCGCGAGCGTTGATTTTTAATTAAAATTGTTATCGACTGACTTGTAAGACTGTTTGTTTTCGTGTTTTGATTAGTTAAGTATTTCATCTTGAGTAAATTATATGTCAAAATGGAAGGAGGATGAAGTGCGAGCAACTCTTTTATAACCCATTTTTCCTTTTCTGATTTGTGCGCATGGGCAGAAAGAGTGTAGAGAGGGGTGAAGGCAATCCGCTGTATAATTGGCCAATACGAACTCAATTTTTCGGATCTCTGAACACGACCCGTGACCGTGCTCACGTGAGCTGAGGTGCCACCGACGAGCCATACTCCACCCCCAATTCCCCAACCTCTTTTCCTCGGTGATTTATCACCTGCTTGGCAGATGACGCTAATTCGTGGTCTCCCAGTCTGTACTCGTTTTACTTGTCAATAAATCAATCAAAAGTCTCACTGATCAATCACGGATTTAAAAAAAAGTGAAAAACTCACGGATGATGATGATGATGATGATGGGCAAATCCGATATTATAACAAACCGTATCTCCTAGCAACTCATCCGGGCTGCACAAATGCGGTTTAGCATCGGTAATGGTAACGCTAAAAGATTACTATATCGTTAAATTACTTTATACATGTATAAATGAAAAAAAGTAATAAAAAAAGTTCTTACTCGTTCGAAAATTCACAGGTGTTTCCTTAATTGAAAGTAATTTTGTTCTGGTGTGTTGGTTTTAATTGTCGGTGATTTGCCGCTTCTTCATCGATATCCGTCACGAAACAGCAATAAAGTAAAGTAACATTTGTTTATAAACGGTAATGTATGGATTTCATCTAATTATAAATCGTAATTTGCACCTGTAAAACCAAAACGCGGCGTCTAAATGTCTTCAAACGACAATCACAAACGATTCATTGCAAAATTTTAATTAAGAAGCCACACATACGCAATCTTGCATGCGGGGCAATTTTCATCTGATAACTTTAATACTGCGACATCTTGAATCTCAACAGAGAATGAAGGGTAAACCAACAAACTTCATTTTTTGCTTCAAAATTGCTTTTCATTACGAATGACCCGCTATATACTTATCAATATAATTAGTGTTTACATTTTTTTTTTAATTATTTAATTTTGCGCATCTTTGAAATCTGAGTTAATCTCACGGCATGTAATTAGTGGAAAATTGTGAAGATTATCTTGGATAAAAATTATCAATGTTGCTAATAAATTATTAATTGGCTGAATTTTTTTTTCTCTTCTTTTAAAACATAGGATACAATTTTTTTTGTACCTATAAATCCAAGTGTGATGCGAAGTAAACGAGTATGTCGCCATATGAAGGGTTTGCTAGGCTCCTTGTTAAAGCGGCGGGTAAAATTAATTTGTTATCAATCATCACACGTGGCTTCGTTTTGACAGTCGACTAAGGGGGGATGTGGGTACTTATCCTTACAGTGAGTATAGATAAAAAGATGTCTTTTATGTGACAGAATTGTATCGCAGTGGCAAAACCAGGGGGGACCCTTACATAATCCATTTGACAAGTTACTGCTTTTTGATGAGCATCAACTTATTCACACTGATTTGTTTAAGAATATTTTACTCTAAAGACATGTGTCAGATATTACGTTTTTTTATAATGCTCGCTTTTTTGCGCGTTAATCAACATATAAATTAGTTTTTTCCCTTCGTTTTAAGTCAGTCTTTATATATATTTCGATAATATACGTACGCCGTGATTTATTTCTTTCTATTGATTAAATACGCTTATATGCAACAGATGGAAAACGAAACACTGAATTTTAATTTATTTCAAGTAATTCAGTAGTAAAACTAATTTAAAAAGGAAAATTAATTGTCTAACGTATATAAATCAACGTTTAGTTGCTGGAATTAACATTTATTTAGAAAATGTGTACAAAAGTTAGCTTGATACGTGAATTTTATTAGCAAACTTTTGCAGACTTGAATGGAAACAAAAAGTTAATTATAGTGTGTGTGAATATTATTATTCTTGGGAGATTTGATGTGTGGTCATGTCGTCAAAGCGTGAATTAGCAAGTATTCAAAGGCGAGTGGAGTGGTCAGTGGTGTGGCCGATAACTTAATTCCGGTGTAAGCGACTAATTTCAATTTAATGACATTCCTCTACCTCCTCCCTGTTGAGCCGCTACCACTTCATGGGTCCCCTATTCTAATGTCTGAACGCAGCTCTTAATTTGGTCGGTGCCGCGTTTCGCTTGTCGCTAACCTGGTGCTGAGGAGAAAAGGTCATAGCGGAGGCTTTGCAATTTTCATTCGGCCCCGAGTCAGTTTAAAATCGAGTAACACCGACAACTAATTAAGCTGACATTTGCATTGGGCCTTCGCTAATGGCACTTGATGAGGTATTAACGAAAACGCCAACAGCAGCATGCAGCACACGCACGTGCTCACACGTACTACTCTGACAAGTGTATACTTTTCCACGATCCAACATCAACCATATCTTTTATATCTTTCGTTTTCCTTATTACATTAGCATTAAAGATTTCCATTCACACGATTCAATCTCGACTCATTTTCAAGGTGCACGACGCACACAGTACTCCATCACATCACAAGACAAAAATTAATATTTTTTCTGCGGATGGCCTCTAAATTATATTTTCTATATATTTTCTTATACAGAGAGTAATAGAAACATAAAGTGCATCCGAACTGCGCAATAAAATAGTAGCCAGGTGAAATAAGTGAAAGTGTAAAGGTTAATTTGGAGCCAGAGTTGAGTTTTAGATGTTTCCCGAGACAAGCGATTGCCACTCGGTTGGAGGCTAATATAAATCCATTTTATATATGAAGCTGCTCATGTCAGTGAAATGTCCATGTGTTTCATTTTATGCCCACTACATGTCTCTCGCTCTCTCGTGGGAAAGAGGGGCGATGCTATTGCATTTTCCTGCTAGCTAGCTTTTCATCTTATATAACTGTCCATCGTTTGCCATAGAAAAAGAAAATTTTATTATGAGGAGGGTGGAAAGGGCTTTCTCTGCCATTTTACTCACCCCCTTCATGTTGTTATTATACGATCCTCCTATACCGTATTCCATTTTTCCCGCATGCTTGTGAGATTTTTCACACATGTGGCGCTGGCATCTCGTTGAATATTGTCTCTTTCCGATTAAGTTAGGGGTGGAGCGGAAATAAAACATGGAGAAGCAAATGGGTGAACATTAGCACGTCTCCTGCTGCTTTTTATCCCCCTTCATATTCCGCACCTTCATTCATCTTGAATGATGTTAGAAAAAACATTCATAACCATTAGAAAATATTATTTACACCTCAACAATTTTTCAAAAGAGAAATAATAAAAACTCGAGTAAAGGGAGAGAAAAAAAAATTTCCTAAAGTGATGAAACAGAGTGAGTGAGTGAGTGAGCCCGACTGCATCACCTTTTTCATAAAACTTATACTTACTCCAGACTGATAATTGTTTTAATCAACAACATTATACGGACGAACATAATTTCGGGTCGTACCGTCTGCTTGTGGACATAGAGGGCGGGTCTCTCTGTAGCAGTCACCATTATTAAACGACCCCTTTGTAAACGCGAAGCGGGGACGGACGAATAGAAAGGAGAATGTGCTTAATATGCAATATTCTAAGGCTGCAAGGCGCCTGATGGTGTCGCCCGCTGCTACCACACGCTGGTCTTGCACGGTTGCGAGCGCGCTCAGTTTTATGCCATGAGACGGACCCGCATTTCTACATCCATCCCCTGCCATTTTGTTGGCACGAATGTGTCACGTGACATTTAGTTTCGTACTTTCAAACTCTGAATCTGTACTTGCAAGCTCATATATTGAATTGTAATAAATAAAGGAAGTAATAAATAAATTAAATGAGTTTTTTTTCTTTTTATTTTATGCTATAAAAATTAAAAACGACAAACCTTTATACGATCGCCTTCACTCTTTTGTAGTTATGATAATTTACCATGAATTCGTTGTACGAGGTTATGTCTGTCCGAGGGGGGAGAATTTATAGCAGGATGGAAATTGAAGGCCAAAGGAGTATAACTTACACTGTATTTTCAATACGAGGGTCGAACAAGTGACCAATGTCCAACAAGATGCTTGACATAACACGCAAGTCGTGAAAGGTCGAAATGGTCAGTAAGGGACCCTTTTTTTTCGTGCTCGGTTCCGAAAAAAATAGGGCAGTCGTGGATTTTCATTTCTTATAATTCGATTTTATACGGTCGAATTTTTGTAGAACGTTTTTATCGATGATTGCCAAAAAAAAAAAAAAAAAAAGAATAACGCAATTTTAATTCTTTATAAATGTTAGTTCTTCAACAGAAGAAAAGAGCAAAGTTAATTAAAAGGATAGGGAAAAAAATGGCGAGTTTGATATTTGTGGTTAAGATCTAACATGTGCTTACTCTGTGGTTGTGGGTTCATCAGAGATCATTAGAGAGAGGAAGAGAGTCTTTAGTTGCCAGCTTGTTTGCGGTAGATATTTTTTCTTGCACTTAATGCTCATTTTTGTCACATATTTCAGTGGTCGAAAATGATGAGGAAGCAGAGAGAAAAGAGAATCTCAGCAGGCGATAGGGCGGAGGGTTGACAGCTGGCGTCTTGGCTTGTAACGATGGCTTCACCTCATGAAACTTGTTCCTTCTGGAGATTCCAGTCAATATTATTGGTGGTGGACTTGTACCAGAGAAGAAAATGCTACCATTTTTTATACTTCTCTCTCATTTCTGTGAAATTACTGAGGGAGAAGAGAATTGAAAGAGAAAAAAAAATCTAAAGATAAAAAAAAGTATAGAAAAAGAAAGAAAAGGTGGGCATTGGAAGAATTTTCTCGAACCTGTATAACGGAATCAAGTCTCAAACCATTTTTTAGAAAGACTTTATTTCTACTGTTTTGATGATCATTAAATTTTTTTTTTCTTCAAATTATGAGGTCATGTAACTTGCATTTTAGTGTTTTAAGAAAAATTTATATATAGTAAAAACATGGACAGATTATACGGTCATTTTAAAATAAACCATAATCTATAATTTTTTTTATTGGATGACATATCCAACTTTCCTGTCGTTTCTGCCCGTCACTTACACTAACTTTCAATCTCTTAGAACGTCTTGCCAAAAATCTGCCCAGCAATTGCTTCACTCAGTTTATATTCTCGCCAAAGAAAATCGAATTTCCAATCTTCATCATTGCCACTGATTCAGCACAATTTTTCCAATTTTGTAGTGCAAACTTTGTCAACTTCCAGTTGGTCGCCATTGACATTTTTTTCCCTCAATACTCTTATATATTATTAAATTAAAACAACAAAAAAAAATCTTTACTGTTTATATACACAATTCGGTTCTAAAGCTGACAACACAAGTAACCATAAAAGACTTTATAAGAAGAAAGCTTTAAAAATCAAGTCGAGCTTGGAGATAAGTTGACATTTTTATTGAGTAACTCCAAACTTGATGGTGAAGAATTTCCAAGTAAAAATAGAAAAAAATGCAGGCGGCCGGACAGGAAGAAGGGCATTTGCAGTGTGAGAAATCTGCATATTAAAGGGGCACAATGTGATTTATGGCTATTGAATATTGCTGGGCGTTATTAATTTTACCTATTGATTTCCTTTCCGTGCTCGGCCGCCATATCCAAAGGCTTAGTGCAAGGGGTAGAGTGGAAAAAGGGGTTGGTGGGCGGGCGTTCAAATGCAAAGGTTACATTTCATTTATCGCATTTCGGAAAATTGGAGACAATCTTTCATTCGGAAAGCGGAGGAATATTTTTATAGGCGAATGAGTTTTTCCATTGCGTTGGATAAATCATACGAGATAAAGCCTGTGGTGCATGCCTCGCCTGAATATTATTGAATGCGTCACTTATTCTATAGCGAAGGTAATTTATTTCTAGAAATTGGACTCGACCTTTTTATTTTTTTTATTTTTTTATTATTATTTTTTTTTTTTACTTATTTCTTCTTGTGAGAATAATAAATATATTCGACTTGAGCGTTTTTTACTATTTTGCATGCAAAATGTTGTGTTTAAATATGGATTTTTTTGTTGTCCACTGTCACTAGTATAGAAAAGTGATGGAAAAGGAAAAAGCCATAAGAATATAAAAATATAAAAGTGAAAATAAAAAATAAAAATAAAAATAAAAATAAAAAAAGCGGAATAAAGATAAGAAGAAAAGAGGCAGTAAAGAGGATGTTGATTGATGGTCTTCTTAATTGTCACCTCTTTTAGAAAATTACACTTTATGAACTATACATTGTAATGATTTCAAAAGGAACTCGCCTGCTGTGTGAAGAAATTTTCTTTAATAAAGATGGCGTGACGTAAAGTAATTAACACAGCAGACGAGATGAGGCACTTTTCTCTCTCTTCTTTCTTAATTACTCTGTCATATTTAACTCTCTTCGCTCCATGTGCTGTTTTAGTCCCAATGTATGCATGATTGGGGTAACTAGTTCTTTCCCATTTGAAAATTAACTGCATATGAGCTTCCTTTTTTTTAATGCATCGCTACTTTATTTTTGTAAATTAAAACTTATTTTTTAACATCATTTTTTTATGTTGTGAATAGTCTTTTTTAAATTCCAATGAGATGCTTTTCATTCTTTTCCCTTATAAGAGACCTGTTTATTATTCTTTTTCACTCTTTTTTGTCGCTTTATATTTGCATAATTTACTTTTACACAACAAAAATAATTCCAAACTCAAATTAAATGCATTTTTCTCATCTAAATCCATCTCGCCATTTTTCTAACTCGATGGAAGTATCAGTAAATAAAATTCTGGATATTCCTTAGGTGTATTTTTTACCGTTGCAGTTAAAATTCAGATTTTCTTTATTATTATCGAAAGCTTACTTTAAGAAAAAAATGGAATTGGAAATTTGCCTGCGCCGTTATCATCGTGAAATAACCATTGCACACGACTCAAACTTGCTTAATGTCTCTCTTTCTCTCTTCTCTCTGCAATGTGGTGAGCAGTGCAGATACCCAAGCTCCTATATTACGGGCGAAAATTGTATCTTTAAAGATATCATAAATCCTTCTCAAAAAAAAAAAAAAAAAAAATTCCATTTGGACCCCAACATAAAAACAAAAAAACCGAATCACTCATCATTTTTGACATTTCTACTCGCATTATAATTATTTTTTTATTTTCATTTTTCCACATTTAAACCCGCCTCCAAAGTCAAATTCTTGACGTACGGCAAATGTTATTACCGTATCAGACGATTAAAGTTGCTAGTTTGCCCTTATTTCTGTGTAGTGTGCTTATTTGTACCCCCATATAATCGCTTGGTTGCTTTTCTTGTTGTTGGTCTTCCATTTATTTCATTTTGGGTACGCGATGAATCAGCAGTTACGACTCATAACTGGCGTCCAATGTCCATTGGCCGAATGGAACGTAAAATGGAAGGACGGTGGGGTCACGAGAGACTCACATCACACCAGGGTATGGCAAACGGATTGGATTGGATGGTAAATATATATCCATCCCACACGATGCAATCGCTCGGGCAATCACCTGTGGACAACCGTTTGCTTTGACCCCCGGGTTCGGTTCAATCACGAAAAAATCCATTTAAAATCCCTTTTTAAAATCATAATAAAGTTTTAAGTTTTTCGCCTGACTTTTCTCAACGTTTACGTTACGAGGGAGAGAATATAAAGACCCATACGCGGTCATCAGGTGGCATTTGTTCACCTTGCGGCAACTCCTGGAGTGTTTTTCAGGTGCACGTTTGAAAAGAAAGCGCGCAAGTGAACGCCGCACCTTTGAACACCTGGCAACCATTTACTATTTTCTGGGCGATTTCACTCCTACGATGTCACAAGAATGACCGAAGCTGTGGTCAATAGGTGTCGATTGAAACGCGGATTTTTAAAACTTCCGGTGTATATATATTTTTTTTATTGATTTCTATAAAAAAAAAAAAAATGTTTTTAAATTTTACTGAATCAATATTAGTAGCCTCTTGGAAAGCCATTAACCTCGGCTGTCACGTGATATTAATTTTTTGGTGCATAATTTGTGGTTGTGTGGGTCAGTTTTCATATCCACGCTGCTACTGCTGTTGCCTGAAATTCATTAAATCTCCCCCCACGAACCCTTTTTTTCTTTTCATTTTTTTTAATACAAGCTGACCTGTTTTCGTTTGGTGGTCATTATGGGATTTTTTTTTTTTTTTTTTTGGAAAATTTCTAATATTTTTTTTGAAAAATTAAGTTACTGGTCACTGCATTTTTATTACATATTTGTTTTTTCGAGATTCAATTAAAATGGGGAGAAGATTTATTGGTAATTGCTGTACTCGGACTGAAAAAAGCTTAATAGAGAAGAATATTTAAATTTTTAGTAATAAAAAAACTCCTAACCCTTTTTAATAGAAACATTGCCACCCTATATAAACAACTCATCATTTTTGACTAAATTTTGCTATCAAAAATATAGCAGGCGCCGTCTCCCTAGAATTGCAACGAGGCACACCATTATTCAAGACTTGGATATTAAATAACCCTCCTACCTCCATGTTGCTGAAAAAGTTTCATAACGCAATTACTAACCACGTGTGAAAACTCAGGAGCAAATGTGCGCGAACCACACACACGTTAGCGTTTACCTCGTGAGCCGAATTTATGATTGTTTCATACGATATAGCACGGAGCCAGAATCCGAATAAGCGGAAAAATATTTTTGCTGACGTACAGTATTGCACTCGGGCAATCCCGCAATGGGCCCACAAAAAATTCAATTGTTCGCGTAGTATCGAAAGCTTCACGCGTGCATATAAGGAAAGCCAACCAGATTTAAGCAAGTGTAAATTCGCGCGCAACTTAAATTAAATGTGTAGTTGATGATGAGATGACGCTCCATCTAAGCCATACACGGTGGTGCATCTTGGAAATAATTGGATTGATTTGTGTTTATACGTTCGAGTGGTAATTGAACGTAGTCGTAATTATTTTGCCAATATTTTTCCCTCCTTCTGCCACATTATTCCTTCCATCTAATCAAGTTGCATCAAGAGAAGTTAATGAAATTACTGCTGTGAACCCAGCGGCTTTTGCAACTGGCATCGATGTCTGATGAATGACATTTCGTGCACTTGGCTTTTGTGTTAAAAGGGTTGTGAGTGTATGGGGGTTAGAGGGGGAAAACTGCACTGGGCCAACGAGAAAAGGGATGGGTAATGTCCGTGGGCGGCGGGTCGACTGCTCCATCATAGCAAATTAAACTAGGGGATGTGATTTGTAGAGTATGGGAGAGTGGAGGGAGTGGATGGGATCATTGAAAGGGGAAGTTGGGGTAAAGAGGAAGCAAATCACGCAGAAAGTGTCATGGCCATGGGGTGGGGAGAAGAGAGATCAACCACCACCCCCGCACCACTTTGCAAGCGAAGGGGAGGAGAAAAGGGGTATATTTGTGCTGATAACCTCGGAACACAAAAATATACGACAGTTTTTGATATGTTTTACACGTTGATTATGAAAATTTGAATTTTAAATTTACATTTTAATATTTTAAATCGGCGTGAAACGATAGAGTGATAATGTATCGATGTCGATCAAACATCAAAAACCCTTTTCCACGAGCTAGGCAAAGAAAAAAATTGTTTACACGACTATACAGCGTCGATGGATGTATCGGTTTTCCTCAGACAAAAAAAATATCATTTTAATACATTTTAGTTTAATGAGGTCGACTGAGACGACGCGAGAAAATGGAAGGTGGGGGTAGGGAGAGAGAGAGCGAGAGAGAGAGAGAGACAACGAACAAAAGCTTGCGTTAAGTCAGTGACGAATGCCCATGCGCGCACTTGCGAGCAACGGCGCTCGTTTTGTAGAATGCCTCTCAGCGCGCGCGCATTCTTAATTGAATTTGCAGCGCGCGAACCCGTGGTGGCAGCGAGGACGACTCGCTATGATGTGATTACACGCGCCGTGTTCCTGCTCCTCCCTCCCAGCCCCCTCTGCGGCTGCCGTCTCTTGCGCTGAGCGCGTACGCCTTATTTGCATCAACTGCCAATAAAATCTCCGAGAACATTGTTACACTAGCAACTCACTAGCAACTCACTGCCCTCACTGAAACAAATTAGTGCGTCCAAGTGTCACATAAGGGCATCCGTTTACCCAGCTAAGGTGTTTGCGTTTTGATTTTTTCCCCGCTTTAGGGGTGACAGTGGTTGAAAGCATGGAAGAGAGTAGTAAATGAAAACGAGGTCGTTTTGAGGCATGATGCGACGAATAAATTATCATTTAGGTTCCACTATAAAATGATAAAGGCCCTTGTAATTAGGTTTAACAGGAAATTTAACAATGAATCTCATTTAGCAAATTAAATTTGCATTCAGTTGGCCACACACTGTTGTGCCTAATTCTAGACAACTATTAGCGCACTGGTGAAACACACATCAAACGAGAAATTGATTCTTAGCGTGTAAATTACCTTTCATTTTATGTGTTTTTCACTCTTTTCCATGCAATAATTACACTTTTATTAAATAATTAGATATAAATAACAACACGTGTATATCGCTTAATAATTTTCCCCTCACTTAAATTACTTTTAACAACATAAAAATATTTTTTCTTTGCAGTCGCTTTAGCAGTTCAGCCAATCGGACGAAGGGCCATACACATGAATCTTTTCTTATCCACGTATTGGCCCTATTAAATTTTTTTTTACATTTTTTTATCTGAATGGGGACAATTTATATTTCAGAGTTTCCTTTTGCCCCAATCAGATTTCTATGAAAAAGTGATTGCAGCAATTCGACAATAAAAAGGACTAGTTTTGATAGAGGAAACTGCACCAAACGTATTAAGCATAAACGACGAATAGAAGGAGGAAGTGGAGAGAAGAGAGGGACAGGAAAAAGCAGGGAGGAGGGCACACCAGTAGAGGAAGAGGGGTTTCGAGTTAGGGTTAGATTTGCATTGTGACAGCTGGGAACTTTGCGGTGTGGCCCACCCCACCCCACTTCTTTATTCACAAACCCCATTCTGATAGGGTTCTCGTTCTGGTGAAATGAAGCGGAACAAAATAGAACTAAATAACATGCAAAAATGGCCAGAGAGTTGAGTCACGTGACTCGTATTCAATTATACAATTGATGTTTCCACTGCATTAATCTGTGCATCAAAAGAGTGCACACCGCGTTTTTTTCTCAAACTAAACAAAACAAGTATTGTTTGTTGTACTAATCGAATAGTTTATCGATCGAATGAAGGAAAAAAATAGATGAAGCGGCGTTTTGTGAATATTTCAATGGTGTAACAGTGTATGTAATGGGAGAGTACGTTTTAGTCGGTACTGCGTTTGCGTTTTGCTTCCATTAGAGTTCATTTTTCTGAAAAATTGAGACAGCTGTCGTATCCATTTTTCCCCTCCCGGAGTTTCATCAAGGGGGTGCAAGCTATTATACAAGATGAAGGAATACAAAAGAACGTATTCGCACATCCGTGAAATGAGCAGTCAAAAGAGCCGAGGAATTATGGGGAAAGAGGACAATAATAACCTTGTTCTGCCGGTAGGAGCGTTCTCACAATAGATCAATTGGCAGCCATCTTATTGTTGTGTATAGCAAATGGGATGTGTGAAATGTAAGAAATCAGTTTTTCTATTCTTTTTTTTAGAGTTTTAAAAATTTGTAAATTATATTTCACCATTCAAAAGAAAATTGAAAATAAATAAAATTAAAAATTGACACGTCATTTTTTTATAATGTTATTGAAAATTAACAAATATATTTTAAAAAATGAAAAAAAAAGTATATCTTCTGCACAATATTTACACACAATGTTGTCCATATTCGTGGTATGTTCAAACAACTGATTTTTCGATTAAATCGAAGACAAATACGAATTTAGACCCATCGATACAAAATTATAAAATTTCAAACAATTTTTTTTTCTTATCATTTTTGTTTCTAGAGTTATAATCAATCGATCAGAGTCTCTTACGAAGGACATGCCTTGAGGAACATGAGAGTTGAAAGTGACGCTTGTAGTTTTGCGTGAATTTTCCGCCAATCGATCGTTGAATCCTCGAAATGACCGGGATTTTGAAATTTAATTTACTCGTTGACCACTCGACGGACTCAGCACATGAACGGCGGAAGGAAGAAATGTCTCGTATCTCTCTGACCTTTGTCCGAAATGTCAGGACGAGGGCATCACCTAGGAAGATTTGCCGTCACTGGACGAAGAGTCCTTGCTACACGCGCCCAGCAACAACTCGCTGCTGTCCCGCCTAAACCGTTTCGAGTCCGGCTCGCAAAAGTCGTCGTCGTGATCTGAATCGTCGTGGTATTGTTCGGCTTCCTCCTGTTTCTTTTTAGCTGACGCCATCTCTGCCGCATGCTTTTTGCGCCACTTGGTCCGCCTGTTCTGAAACCAAACCTATAAAATAATAACAACAGAACGTAAATATATTTTATTTTCATCATACACACACAACTCGCACTAAGACATCATCAGTCGGTATAAAATTTTCATTCCACAAAAAAAAAATAAAATAAAATCAGTTGCGTGTTTATTCCACACCCCATATATTAATATCAAATAACTGATGGGAAGGGAAAGGAAAAGTAAAATTCGAATTGCATTAGAAGCTGTTGTTGGTTAATAAGAGTCACAACTGTTTACCTCATTAAAATCGCATTAGAAGTCGATTGTCTCATTCGTGAGATTATTAAAAATATCAGCGTTTTTTGTTTATTTCCCTCATGGTGTTTGATGATAATGAAATAGAATTTAATTTTAAAAATGAGAAACGTGTAAATTGAACTGGATTTCACACCATCAGCCTACGGAGTAATGGCGCATAATTTATGCGACGAGGGGTGTGGTTAAAACGGGAGGAGGCAAAAGGGGACTTTAGTGACGTAATGCAAGATACATTGTGCATGGTAATAATATTTCACAGTAATTAAGCGAAGGACAAATTATATTATCCGTTATTCCTATGACTTGTGACTTGGATTAATCATTGTGATTGATAATTCTTACTGCAACTTCAATTTGCTAAATTAGACATTTGCTTTTAACCTGATTTGATTTGCTTCAAATTTATTTACACCATTACATGAATATTATTACGGTATAAAATTAAATTTCAAACAATTTCAATTCTCCCTATTTTTTTTTCTATTTTATTTCAAGCCGTAAGATTTACGGGAAAAGTCATAAAACTCGCATTCTCGCTTCACCGACCATAAAGTATTTATAAAATGTTTCTTTATTTTAAAATAAATTAATAAAATTAAATTTCCACTTTTCACATACGTATAATTCCATTACGCGGCAAATTGTAGGCTTTCTTAAGTGCGATTTAAATTCTAAAACGTCACATGTTGAAGTGTAACAAATAATAATGGTGTTTCACCTTTTCATAGGACACAAGAGAACTGTAAAACGTGTCATACAGCCGGCGATGTTTACGACATTCGACTTTTTAAAGACGCAACAAAAGTTGGGAGAAAAAAGAGAAGAGAAATATAGTAGTGTCTATCCTTTCGACTTAACGAGCTCCACTATATATTCAGTGGAGAGCATCTTCCCCAAGTTTGATGGCGGGAATATTTTCTTCTCTCACTAGTCTATATTAAAGCGTGATGGGTAAATGTATAGATGAGATGGTAGGAGGGGATGCTTGAATACAATTTTAATCCAATGTCATGAAAAGAAAGGAGGCCATATTATACTGGCTGCCTCTTTTCTACGGCTCCCAACAGATCTACAAACGGTGGGCGGGGGAGCTATCATGAGCCCGCGTGTTAAATGAAATGTTGCCATTGTTTCCCTAGTAATAAATTGATTTCCAGCACTTAGAAGAGGGTGGAGTGGTGTGTTGACGTAACTTATTCTCAACATGTCAAGGCAAAAGCAATTACTGGCATTAGAGAGCGCCCTCTCTCTTGGGCTGGCGCTGAGATGAGGATGAAAATACAGTGAGAGGACTTGTATTTCTGAGCAATGCCTCCCTGCGGCCGAATTGGAAATTGCAGCAGGGACTCGGCTTCACCTATACATCCGCACACAAAAAGAAAAGGTTCAATGTCTCTTGCGGGCTTTGAAGAGGACAATCCCCCTACCCCCCGAACTAAACTTATTAAAATTTTCATAGGTGACTACGGTCCTCTTAACAACATAAAGTCAAGATTACTTTTTTTACTTAATAAAAAACAAATTCATAGTACACAAAAAAAAAATATATAAAACAAAACAAAATGAAATAAATAAAAATAAAAATCCTTCACTTCGTTTTTTTTAAAGTGAACAATTTTTATTTTATTTTATTTTATTTTATTTTATACGTCGATTTTTTTCTAAATTCGTTCTCCCTGTTTTTATTCTTAAATTTATTGCCTCGAATGACGGTGGTTTCCGTGACAATGGCAACTGATTAGACGCAACGACGCTCGTACCCGATAGCGTTAATTGGGTGTGTGTATGATGTGAGCTCGCGCAGCATCCCAAGATCCTCTTTTCCTTTCACAAAGATGGATGTTAAATGTCCCGATCGGCGTAATGATCTTGTCATTTGCAAATACAATCCAACCGCGTTCCCCCTTCCTCGTTACAAGAGATCAAATCATGCCCACCCGCTACCCCACCTCTTTTCCTTATCTACTCTAAAGGGGAAAAAAAATTCTTCTCAACTTAATGATATATATCTTGAATATCTTTGTCCTCATTTGCCTTAATTTTTTTTCTTTTTTTTTTTTCAATACCCCCCGATCTACCAATTCATGTAACCGCATTAATGCCAACTGGCGTTCATCGAGGGTTGACCATGGTTCATATCTGTGGGTTCATCGGCTGACAAATGGAGGTTAAATATGGCGGAAGACTCGCCATCGCCACCCCCTAGCTCATATCGCGTCTATCAATTTTGATTGGACCAATAAGAGTGGGACAAAGAATGGGAGAAGGGAAGGCGGATGGAGCTGTAGAAAACATGAGAACAATTATAATAAAAGCTGCACGCGCGCGCTTTCAGTCTTGTTGGCTTGTAAGTTTTGATTAATCGGCCCTTATGTGTCAGCGAAGTGAAATCACGTGATCTCCTACAACAACCAATCAAATTGACAACAAAAGAATTGCGCGCCAGAATGTACGCGCTCATTGCAGCAGCAGCAGCGCTCGCTCTGCCGATGCAGCCAGCGCAAGTCGTGGACGACGCTTTTGTGGTTTTGCGTGCGCGTGGGTGCGGCCGAGAGGAACCGCTCTACCCTCGCCACAAGAGGGCGATAATTAATGCGACCAACAGTCATTGCAATACCAGAGAGCGAGATGTTCGCTGGGGAATTTTGGCAACATCTTTCCCCTTTTTACTCCGTATTTAATGACATTTTTATTTATTTTTTTACCATTTTTCAAAAAAAAAAAAAATTTTTTTTCATAAGTTACTTTTGAATTGTCTTCTCGAGTAAATAAAATTACCAAAAAATTATTGGCCTAATTGAGTAATAATAGCAATTTTTTTCCCCTACTAAAATTACCCACTTAGAAAAAAAAAATAAATAAAAGCAAACAGAAACTCATCTTTGATCCTCGTCAAATTACATTTTCCAAACATCCTTTGTTTCCCATTCTTTTTAAAAAATAAGAAATAAAAATGTAAAACAGATAATTAAATTAATTACAATTGATTTCCCTTAATAGCCATGCTATAATGTTTATCCTAATTGCTGATCCTTTAAGTTAATAATGTTAATGTACATTATCTAGTGCATCCATATAATAAAAGACATAAAATAACCCCCTGGTTCCTTCATTGCGTGTTCAAACCGTCAATTCGAATTTTAAACCATCGCATCAAACGCAGATAATGGCGCAGGCAGATGACCAAATGATCAGCGTCCCAAATGTGAGGCCAGTTGGTTACCCCTGGCTATAATCCAGTGATAAAAGCTCATTTACTTTTTAACGCGTGCTCTCATTGGGTTTTATGCAAAATACGAAGAGAGCTTAACGGCCATCCTCCCCCTCTGCACAAATCCAAGTGAACACCCATCTTTCTCTCTCTTCTTTTGCAACCATCTTCTCACGCCTATCTATGCGCATGCGTAATGGGATGGGGCACGCGTACGAGACGACCGATTATCAGAATGTGTCATCACCGAACGCTACTCGTTCTCTCCCGATAAAGCAGACGCTCGTTAAAACGACATTGGAACCTGGGTTTACTCCTCCCCTTGCAACCCCGTCCGGGTTTTCGTATCATCATCATCATCATCCTTCTCTCTCTCTCTCTCTTCTTTTTTTCTTTTGCTCTTCACACTCGATACGCGCGATGACTTAGTCATATAGACGATTCTTTTAGCTAACATTTCCTCGTTAGTAGTCTCGACTCGCACCTGGAGACCCCCAACGCGACACCTGAGTGATGAGCTCGTCGTTAGAACGAGAGTACTACGGCTTGGCGATGATTTACAGCAATTCTAATCGGTGTCAACGAAGGATTTCCTTGGAGCTACACAATCGGATTACGATGGCTGTGTTCCACCGGTCACGGAAAACACTGATTATGGCCTCGCACACTCAGGAAATGCATGGCATGAAATTCTGACCGCAGCTGCTGCTAAGTATCTTCGGGCAAAGGTGAAAAGTTTTAATAACTTAAATAAAGAAAAGGTGTAGTGATTAATTTACACCGAGGTTACTGTACGTAATTTGTGCTCGGTTTTGAAGTTTGGACTGCCGACACTGTTATATGTATACATCCGCTTCTTCGATGACCTAACGGGGTTCATTCGATTGCGATCCGTAAAATGCTGATTAAAGATTTGCGTTTTAATGAACACGGTTAATTCGAATTTGGTATAGTTTTCCACTATATTTATAATTAAACAATTTTAATTATAAATTGTACCTACAGCAAGAGAAACCTCAACGTTAACTATTGAATCGTAAAAGTCTAAATCCCTAATCAACAAATACGGATTTTAGCAACGAATCGACCCAAAAGGGCAATAGAAATTATCAACTGATAACGCGAGTCGATTTTCATCAGTAAACACTCGTCCATTAATGAAGTGTTACCGTCTGCCCTCTTTTTTAATCTTTATATTTAAACTATCCGTACAAACCAATTCACCTGATGATTATAGACTGGCCACGCTTGACTCGCCAAGCTCACTTGAGCCGAGCAGCTTGTCTTTGATTAGCGGGTCCGTGTTGTTATTGTCTTATCATAAAGCTCACGAAACAACGGTGCTCCATCTGGTGAGTAAACATCGCTGACACACAAAATATACAAAGGGAGAGGTCTCACCTGCGAGCGGCCTATTTAACGCAAATAAAATCCCTCGAGTCCTCATTAAGTTTGCCCTTGGTGCATACATGAATGTGCAAGTGTGTGGACTTAAAGATGAAGGCACCTTGTCAACAAAATATAGTCCAAAACTCTTCCTAAATTATACCAAACATTTTTTTTTTAATTATATTTTTTACGAATTTTTGTAGCTAAATACAGTATCGGTGCCGTGATAAAGTTGTAAAATAAAATGTGTTATTATTATACTAAACCTAATCCCATAGTGTGTAAATGGGCGAAACCACAATCGACTAATCCATCATGCTTTATTTTGTGAAACGTCACCTCATCAGACTTAATCCCTGTTAACGTTAACGTCATTACTGGACGTGCTGTTGGTGATGTCGGTCGGGTGGGCAGATTGCTCTCCAACGTGTTAATGGTGGAGTTGTTGACTGTTGCGTGAGTGAGGATTTTACTTCATCTCGTGTTGACTTTGTTTTTAATGGTCTCGCCATATGGGAAGGTACAATGCGCTTTTTCCTGCACGTCGTCGTCCCCGTGTTTACTTAGGACAATCCACAGCCATAATGTATCTGAGGGGGCTGGGCTTTGGCTCGTACGTCACAAAGAGAAGACGTTCCATCGTCTTATCGATGTTACCATGCCAACTAACCCCGTCTGCGTTTGTTAGCAGTCAGTTGGAAATTGAAAGGATGGAATTAAACTAACTCGCATTTAATATCCTAATTTTATACGCTGATTGCCTTCTAATTATGAGCCAGGTGTAAATAGTAAATGGATTTTCATTTGTTGTTTATGTTACGTCACTCGTTCCAATTTTCCTACTCGAGATTATCGCCGTCACCCGAGGGTGCTATTTGGGCACGCCGGGGCGTTTAATTAATTGCTCGCCTCCGATGAAATGAAAGACAATCACAGTCAATCAGTGAGAGAGAGGAGAAGGAAGGAAGGCTCCAGAGCGCATGTGCAAACGAGCGAACAAACACGAGCAGTTGATGAACAAGGATACCCCGTAGGATTATGTCGAGGAGATGTTATAGTACCGAGACGAAGAAAACGGGTTATTATTTTCTCCAAACATGCACCAGATAGATAATGGGCACGTGTTTGTGTTTATAATTAAAAAGAGAGAGACAGACGATGGGATTGAAAAGAGAATTTTCTATTTTTTCCTTTTTTCATTTTTTCTTTTGCACGAACAGAAGTCAATAACGTCGAGGAATTTTATAGAAGTGGATGGATTTGGTTGTTTTTGAGTTTCAACTCGGTTCGTTCGAAACTACATTAAAACCGCAAGTTATGGAAGGGGAAGCACATGTCTGTTCAAAACCACAAGCGATCTATATCTGAAAAAGTGAGTTTATGCGCATTTTTCAAGCAGTGTTTGCCGGGGGAATTTTTGATTTTGTCGTTTGATCGCCTTTCACCCTGTACCATGTGTGCTGCGATGCAGTGAATGTATAACTCGAAATTTCGCATTTAAAAAAATTCCAAGCTTTCAAAAAGAATGATGGAAGACCGTTTCCTGACCATGTGTGTAACCTCAACCCGTCTCCGTTTCTATAAATCTCGCTGGAAATATTTTCCTTCGTATATGCCACAAAATTATCATTTCTTTTCAAGTCTATTTTACACTCATTTTTTGGGGGAGGAGAAAACCTGAATTTTAAAATTTCCCCCCTATAACCCAAACCTAATTTTCTCTTGAAAAATATTCTATTTTTCTTAACTACGAGTATAATTCAGAAAAAACACCCGGCAACACTTTATCAACATTTTTCAGTCTGAAACGACGCTCGAATTTTATAAACAAAAATGTTTCTTTAATAAATCAAGTCATGCGAGATGTAATCCATCGTCGCATAAACGCTAACGTAATTTCACTAAAAGCCAAAAAAAGGTGTTTTTTCCTTTTTGAAAAATATACAACGGTGAGAATTGAAAAAGAGCAAGAAAGAAAAATAAAACGCAACAACCCTCTTTGAGTAATGAAAAAGAATCCAATTTTCAAGGTGACACACCATCATTGTCTTGGCTCCTGTGAAACATATCACCATAGTGATGTGTGCTGGCGTTCGTTCAATGATAATGCACAAGCGTTGCAGGTAATATTAAGATGCAGGCAAACTTGTCGTAAGAGATTGAGCAAACAACCAAGAGGGTGTCTTTTAATATGCGCATACGTAACGAGACAGAGCGCCGCGTTGCGACGACGACTTTAAGCAAATTCCACCTTGTGTGCTGTGCTGTGTGTGTGTTTATATATAAGTGGTGGGTGTCTAATATTTCGACACAAAATTCATCACCCACCATGGGGGTAAAGTGACACGTCAAGTCGTTTACGCGCCCTCCATACTCTACTTTTCCCCGTTCTCGCCCCTCATTTGTGCCTCGATACACACTTAGGTAGAAATTGAAAGAAAATTGCATATAAAATTCAACTCGAAATGTAAATTTTTAACCCAGCAAAATGTAATTTAAGACGAAATAAATCTTTATACTTATTCTGACCCGCACATTTTTTCTCTCCTACTACTTCCATTTCTTTTTATATTTTTTTATGAGAAAATAAAAAAAATTACTCCTTCATTCGTATACTTATATAAAATAAGAACGCGCTCTGTTGTCAACCCCAAGGGTTGAGGGTGTCTCCATTAAAGCGGCGTTATTTGTTATCTTTTCCAGTTGAAGAGAGACGCGGGCGTTGGTATACCTTGTTTAATTATTATTAAATTAGAAATGATAATGAAACCTGCTGCCTACGTCGAGTTCCTGCTGCGTCTCACAAACTCAATACTCCACGGACGACCAAAACGACACGTGTTTACCCTTTCGGTCATATACATCAAAGACCCAACACACATGGGAACAAAAAACAAAATTCCCATCGTTTTTTTTTTTTTATTATTTTCAATTAATCTATTAAATTATATATGTCAAACCAAATTTAATGAAAAAATTGATAATTCATTAGGGCCATAAAATATTTATCTATTAAATATAAAAAATAATTTTTCACGATAAGATTGTATAAGTCTATATATATACAGTACGGGTGTTGCCGTAGGTGTGGGTGGGAAGAAAAGGACTTATCAGATGACGGACGCGTTGTGGAGAGCGTGCGAACGCGGGGTCATCTTTTGTTCGGTATTATGGGCGTGTCAGCAGACGCACTATAGCGGAAGGAAAACCTTCCCTGCTCACCGTCACTCATCCTCCTGGGAAATAAATTTATTCACCAATGGGGAAATTGATTTTCTATTTATTATTAACGAATTTTATGAGCCACAAAATCCCAATTACAAAGTGTGAAATTTCCTATCATTAAGACGTGACCGAAAGAGACAGGAAAAAAAAGGGAAAAAAAAAAAAAAAACATAATTGTGTGACCACCTGCAATCACAGCTCGAGGTTCAGTCTACTAATTCCTTTCATTCTAGCCCGAGGGGGTGAGAAAGAAAAAGTCCAGTTCACGGTCAGCGTGGCGAGCAAACGGTTTTATCGTCGTTTAACACCCTTGCCAAGGCGATAAAAACCCAGGTGCGAGTTGTGACGTCCACCTTCTTTTGCCTGCCCCTTCAAATTGAGACCCCCCTGGGGACGAGGGGACGGTCACTAGCAAGCTTTTTCTTCGCGTGTAACATACACTGTCCATAACGCGGTCTCAACTCAGGTGCCGAATCGTAATCGCCATTTTATTAGAACTCCACGTTTTTGATGGAGTTTCGACTCGACGTCACCGACTTTCCCGACTCCCGTACCCTCGTATACTGTATATAAGAGTCGTGAGTACGCGTCCCCATGCCATGAGTGGCGTTTACCACAGATTACATCCCACATCTATAAATTCCCCTTATGCAAAACTGGTCCTGATTGCGAGTCGAAGAATACCGAGTCGTTTCTTTTCTTTCTTTTTCATTCTTACACCCCAACATAATAGAAGTGGAACTATAATTTCAAGTCACGTGACATTCTATCACACAGATTTAGCGCTTTATTAGGCTTAAAGTCTAATAAAGAGCAATTTGTAAGATGTTAAGGTACACGTTTGGGTTATAAATGAGTGCTTTCTATTGTGTAAGCAAAATAGCCATAAAATAAGTCAACGCTTACAGTTTGTTTATAAACCCGTCTCTCGACTTAATGAGTGATATAAACGTGTGATATCGTAATAAATACATACAACGCCACGGCATAAAAAAAATATAGAAGAGAGAAAATTGACTAACATTGATTTACGATCTAACAACCTAAGAATTTTTTTTTTCTATATATATACCAACAATTCCTTAGTGGCTAAGTTGCATTCACGTAAATGTGTGTCGTTACGTTTAATAATATGAAACTGACCTTCACTTGGCTTTCGGACATTCCGAGGGCGTAGGCCAGCTTTGCCCTCTCGGGGCCTGCGAGATATTTGGTCTGTTCGAAGGTCTTTTCTAGCGCAAAGATCTGCTGTCCAGAGAAGGTGGGTCGAGTGTGTTTCTTTTTTCCGTCTTTATCCAAAGTTACGTTTGCGGTTGCAACTGTGAAAAAAAACAGGAAAAATTAATAAAATTAAAATTTAATAACAAAGATAATGTATTTACGGACATACGAGATATAGGAAATGATCAAACAAATTGTAAATTTAATATAGTTATCGTTTATAAGTGTGTGATGTGTTTATAGACGTGATAAGATAATGTTTACACATTGAAGTTAAACAAATAAAAAATGAAAAGTGAAAAGTCGATATATTTTGAACATTTTGATTTGAAAATTAAATGGCGGAATTACTGGCTGATTTTATGGCATAAAAGTAAACAAAGTTTGGAAATGAGCCAAATTTTTAGAGGATAAAAATGAGAATGCATCGAAATTGGAATTAAAATTAGATTTTGATATTTTTTAAAATTTAAAATCACACATATACAGAATGGGAGGGAATATAGTAATAAAAAGATACCTGACGTACAAGACAGTCGATCCCTCCACGCAGCTGGATTTTGCATCATCGTGGGCCAGTAAATAGGGGGTCGTGTGGTGAGTTCGGCTAACGAAGCCGGGTTTTTGAATCCTACGGCAGCAGCAGCCGGGCTGAAGTACATGCTTGTGCTCAAGTTGAAACGCGGAAGAGCTCCCAAAGCCCCGCTGGGCCGGGACAAAATGTCGTTGATTCCGTGCGGGGTACCCGAAACAGTGTTTGTAGCGGTAGTACCGGGCGGGGACGATGCCAGTCCGGCGGGGCCTTTAGAAAGTCCGTGCGTGTGCCCACCACTTGCCGCGGCAGCTGCTGCTGCAGCAGAGTAAGAGTGAAGCATTGCTGACTTCATTTCCGTCATTGTGTGCAGGGCGGCGAGCGGCGGGTTACTTAGCACGAATGCTGATTGACGCGATGCCGCGTCCATATTGAGCATAGAGAGCATGGAACTGGCGCTGGCCGCGCTGGTCGCCGGCGGGTTCAATTCGAGCATGGTGCTGACGAGCCCGCCGCGCACGCGCCCGCCGATCGGCCACGAGGTGGGCCACGCGGCCACGGCTTGAAGAAGAGGGTTTGGTGCCAAGAAGAGCAAGTCCTGTCTGTTATTCACGTGTACACGCCCCAGGATCTCTTAGCGTGTTGCTGGCACCCACATTGGATGGATGGATGGATGAGTTTTGAGCAGCGCTTCTCGTTCGTCTCTACACTGTGCAGTGAATAAACTGAAACGCTATTAGCAACAACAGAGGTTTAAAGTGTCCCAAGTCCAACC
>JAQFZO010000400.1:0-25812 GCA_034695885.1 Geophilus flavus
TCGGGAGTCTGTGATTGAAGAACCTATTCCAGAGGAGAAGATGCAGTCATTTATTGCGTCCGGTTTAGCTCCAAATGGAGGGAGTTGAAGAAGTTGCTGTGATAGAACCTGAAAGCAGACTGGAAGAAGGAAATAAGGCTGGCCCTCAATTAAATGTACCGTATTTTTTTTTAATCCTTTTATTTCGGTTTAATTTACATTTCAAATTTATTTGATTCCAGGTTGAGGACAACGTAACCGATAGTGACATGTTAAGAATTTATTTAGAAGAATAGGATGACAACAGACTGGAAGAGGAGGAAGAAATTGCGAATGCCGATACATCAGAAAAGGCAACAAAATCGAAAAAATCGGTAAAGGCTGGTATATAACTAATACACATTTTATCATATTTTTAAAAAATATTATTTTAATAGAATGATTGGCAAGTTCTTTATGAACTGGCAAAAAGACTGGCTTATTCTTCCTCTGAACAGTCCACAAGCAAAGATACTGTCAATTCTGATGTCAACTGTTTGAATTTATCACGCAATAGAAATAAAAGTAAAAGTAAACTTAAATCACAGCGTCGGGAGTCTGTGATTGAAGAACCTATTCCAGAGGAGAAGATGCAGTCATTTATTGCGTCCGGTTTAGCTCCAAATGAAATTGTGAGATTTATCTTTAGAATTAATGCACATTTGTTTTTTGAATTAATTTCTAATTTCAGGCTAAAGTACAATTATTAGCGCACAAGATTGGAGGAGATTTCCGCTTAAAATGTTTGCAAAAACAACTCACGTCATTGTCAAAACAGGTATAGCAGTCAAGACTCTTTATAATACTGTATTTATTTATTTTGAGTATAGAATTAATGAATTTCTTTTGTGTTGTCAGGTCGCGACTTGATAACTAACAGGACCTTAAAATATTTACAAGGCATTGCAAACAAGCGATGGATTGTCAATTTTGATTGGGTTACCAATTCACTTCAAAAGGGATTTTTACAAGATGAAGTATTTTTTTATTATTATATTATTCCGTTTTTTCATTGATTTATCGATAACACATTTTACATTGTAGAAAGGATTTGAAGTTATTGGTGACAGGGTTCAAGGCGGCCATAAGGGACCGACGAGAAGCCGGTGCACTAAAGAATTACTCTTAAAAGATTACGAAATTTGCTGCCTTGGAGATTTTTCGGATATTTCTAAAGGTGAATACTGTAATATTTTTTTATGAAATCACATATTTATCACACTTCTTTCTTTATAGATGATGTAGTAAATTTAGCTACGGTCTGCGGAGCAAGTTCCGTATTTTCGCCAGCGATGTTTTCTTACAAGCAAGGAAGTACGCAGTTATTACTGTTACAAGCAATAAATCCCAGGATTAGAAGTGGAATTCAAGGTAAAGCAAACAAAGTCGTTTAATTATTCTAATTCTTGCAATTTTGATTTATTTTTTTATTTTTTTTATTATTATTTCACACAGACAAGTGTAACAAGTATAACGCAACAGCTATCGTTCGAGATTGGGTATTAGATAGTATATCTCAATATCGAGTTCTTCCAATCCAGACTTATCCTCATTTAAACCCTTCTGTTTAATCATTATAAATTTTCGTTTACTGTATAAATTAGTTCATTATTTTTTTTTGATTCTTTTTGTATAAATTTTCGTTTTCGTATCCGAATTAAAGAGAGACTCTTTGATTTGGTTTAAGTACAAAATAAATATTTTGATTTCATTTTGTTTTAAATTTTCTTTTTAAAAATATTGATTTGCCTAATTTTGATTCATTAACGACTGGAAATAACTTGTATAAATCGAGACTTTCCCAAGGGAAAGCCTACTTTTTATTGTAATTATAGACATAAATTACAATAAGTAGTAGAAAAGAGAAAAAACAAAACTAAATCAAAAATAACTTATGTAGAGTGCAAAACTGAATTTATGTTTGCACGATAATTGGCGCCATCTAATGCCACACGAGGGAACTATAAGTGAAAGTGTTGACGTCAAATCGACATCTAGTGTCATACGATTGAAATTAGAATGCGATAATGATCTGAATCAGCTGAATAGAAAGCGTACCGCATGACAAGAGATTTATTTCTATTGTGTTAGTGCTTTTTATTTGTTTAACGATAATTACCGTAGTCATTTTTAAATGGAAGAAGATGAACAGCTGATTGTTTACAAGCGCAGGTGGTTTGTTCTAATAATCGTAGCAGGTCTAAATGTCATAAATGGAGCTGTAAGTATAAGTGAAACCAAGAAACAAATCAGGTGATGACCTAATATTTACCTTATTTCAATTTCAAAGATATGGATTTCATTCGCTCCGATCAGCAACGAAGCTGCCAAATATTATGGAGTCTCAGTTGACAACATCAATTGGTTGTCAATTGTATTTTTTGTGGTTTCAACACCATTTGCATTTTTAGCAACGAAATTATCCGACAGCAAAGGGTTGAAATTCATGGTATAAATTTGAAATACCATAATGTCTTAGATTTATTAATATTAATGATTTAATGATATTCAGATCCACTTAGGGGCTTTATGCAATGTTTTTGGCTCCGTGTTCAGAGTTGTTGGAAGTTTGGATGTTATACCAAGATCATACCATTTTTATCTTACTATGGCTGGCCAAGTAATAGCTGCAATAGGACAATCATTTATATACATAATTCCTACAAGAGTTTCAGAAGTTTGGTTTCCTAATAATCAAAGAACAATTGCTACAACTGTGATAGCCTTAGGTTTGTAGTAATTGAACAATATTAATTTATTAAAAATATAATTTTAAACATTTATTTTAATTTAGCTAATCCTGTGGGAGCTGCTTTGGGAAACATCGTATCGCCTATAATTTTAAAATATGTCGCACATCACAGTATATTTTTCATAGTATGTATTCCACCTCGATGTTTGTGTTTGTGCCAGGATTAATTGCGCCTTAAAACTTTCAGAACGTAATTTGGAGTGTGTGTGCTTGCATTTTCGGTTTAGGTGCCTTTTTAATCGTTCGACATTCGGAACCACCGACACCGCCAAGTTTCTCAGCCAATACATTAGGCCGCACTCAGTCTTTTAAAGTCAGCTTAAAGCAACTGTTTAAGAACAAACAGTATTTGATACTATTTATGGTCTTAGGAGTTGGAATCGGAGTTTTGTCTGGTGTTCAAACTCTTATCGATCAATTTTTATGCCCAAAAGGATATTCGAACGTATGTTTTCATCAAATTATTTTCTCAAATAATGACTAATGGTTTTTATTATTTCCTTATTATTTAACAGGGCTTTGCCGGCCTATGTGGTGGACTTATCACGGGAAGTGGTATTATTGGTGCCTTTATATCGGGTGTGACTGCGGACAAAACCAAAAAACTTGAAGAAATTGCCAAGATTTGCTTCGCTGGTGCTGCAATTAGTATAGCAATATTGTGTATGGTGAGTAGTTATTTTTCTTGGTCAACCCTGACCCTTTTTCCACGCCTTCCACATATAGCTGTTACGTACAGTATCAGTCACCTTAAAATGAGTCATGAATACCTTTTGCATTATTGTACCAAAAATTCCAACTTATTTCAGTCGAAAATTTTAATATTTTTTGTCGTTTCTATAGTGCCTTCAATTTGAAAATGTTAGCAAGTATAATCAAATCTACATAGCATTATCGTTTGCTTTCTTTGGAATTTTTGCAATGGGCGGTTTTCCTATTGCTTTGGAATTAGCAGCAGAAAATACGTATCCTGTCAACGAAACACTCAGTGGAGGATTTATTCTTATGTCTGGGTAAATTACAACTCAAAATAAAGCATACAAAACAAATCAAGATTTCTAAGCATTATCAATAATTGTGATCTTTTTTCCTCCTTTTAGGCAAATTGCTGCAATCTTATTCATCATTGTTTTAAGTTCTATTGGGCAACCTTTAAAAGCAAAAGATATGAAAATCCAAACCTGCTCGACGACAGACTTCAGTCAGATTAATGACATGACAAGTACTAATTATGCATTAATCCAAATTATTTGATTTACCAATTTTATTTTATTTTACTAGATGCATCATATTTAGTTTCCGGTTGCCTAGTACTATCAACTATAATATTTATACTATTTTTTAAAGCTGATTATAAACGAATGCGAACCGAACAGTTGAAAATTGTAAATAAAATTCTATCCGGAAGTTACGAATCGAGAACAGAAGATTACAATGGGCATGACGAAGCAAAAATTGATTGCACAGATTATCCAGAAGATTCGCCTATCCATGTATACTAAAGTCTTGTATAGAGAAGTGACATATGAATTCATAATTTACATTATATAATTTTATTGTCATTATTATGTATTAATCATGTTTCCAAATTAAATTTTTTAAGTTATTTTCATACAATAAATTTCAATCATTTTCACCTATTTTCCATAATTTAACGAGTCCATCATCACTGCACGATGCTAAAAGATTTGGGATTTTAGGATTCCATGCTACACAATTAACATCTTGTTCATGTGCCTTTACGACCGTCGCCACGAGATCGAATGAAGGATTATTTGGATCACAGGACTCTGATTCTCGAAAAATTCGAACACAATTATCACCGCAGGCAGTTGCAATGTCGCACGTTACATGAGACCTATACAAAAAAAAATTGTTAAATATTACAATTGCCTCTGATCGTTTAAAAAAAAAATATTTGTTTACCAATCGACGTCGTAAATGGTTCTGGAATGATATCCTGATAATGTGCAAACGCATTTCCAACTTGAATCAGATCCAGAAGTTTTAATCCCTAAATTTTCACAGATTAGATTTATATAAAATAAAAATTTTGAATTTCTATTATGAACTACCTTCAGAATTTCCATTCTGATATTTCTTCCAGATTTTTAATGTTTTATCATCACTGCATGATACTAAATATTCCCCCGTTTTGTCAAATGCAATCGACCACACGGTCGATGTATGAGATGATAATGTGGCGAAGGATATCCATTCGTCTCCATCTTCTTTGTATAATTTGATAGTGTCGTCATAACTTGCTGATGCTAAAATATCTTCGGTCGGATGCCATATCACACGTTTGACATCTTGTTGATGAACGGGTAAAACTTCCGCGCATTCAAATTCGTTGTCATCTTCAACTGGAGAATGAAATATTTAATTTAAATAAATTATTAATTCTTTTCTAATTAACTGAAGTAACCGCACCTTCCCAGATCCACACGCTTTTGTCTCGACTACAAGTGGCTAAAAATTGACCAGAAGGTGACCACGCTGCACTTTTAACTTCATTTTCATGGCCTTCTAATGTGGCTACACATTCAAATTCTCCTTCCTTTTTATCCCAAACGCATGTAGTTGCATCAAAACTTGTTGATGCAATACGTTTGCCACACGGAGACCAAGCTACCGATCGAATGGTACGTTGATGGCCCTCACAGAGTTCAGTCTTACAAATCCATTCGTTGTCTGAAATTTATATAAACTAATATTAATTTAAAGTTATAGTTACAGTTATTATTTGTTGAGCAAAATATACCTTTTTCACCCCAAATGCGAATTGTTTTGTCACCGCTACAAGATGCTAATTGAGTGCCATCGGGATTCCAGGCAAGATTCCAAACGCGCTCAGTATGATTTTTTAACACAGCTAATAGAGAAACCGATTCCATTCTTATTTTATTTTATATTCGGCTCTAAACCATCATCTGAATTCAAGAACCACCACCACAGGAAGTTATCACACTTATGCCAGACATAAACAAGTGATATGTGAAAGAAAGTTATAAAATGTGAAATGGAAATCGTTCTAAACGAAAATAATCGAAATACTAATCAATCAGATGATTATTAATTACATTGCAGTACTAATTACAAAGATTTTTAAAACATGCCTTAAATTTAAATTCTAAAACAAAAGAAAACTAAGAAATTATTACAAAATTTGCCGTCCTGAAATTAGGACTAAAATGCAGCGCCCCACAGTGGCGAAAATTAACACCTGTCATGACTAATCGCAAAACAATCGAACTGATGTGGTGTGGTGTATTCTTTTCTATCACGATCACGTCCAGCTCTGCCTGAGAAACAGATAGATGGCGAGCTGTTTTGAATAAAATATATTTTGGTTGGTTAAATTCTAGTTTTTATCGTTCGTGTAAATGGAGGAACCAATGGAAGAAGTTTTTGCAAGAAACGATCTGGACATAAACGATCTAAATGATCAGCGGACAATAGTACCAGCGGGTTTAAGTTGTGGTAAGCATTCGTTTCGATTCTGGAATATTCTTCGTCGTTCAATCGTCAAAACAATAACAGTGATTACCATCCTACATTTTCTCGTTCTAGTAATGGCAAACATGGGTAGAGAAGATTACGAACTTCATTATTGGCCTAAATTACAAGAGGCAATTCAGAGCTTGCTGACATTTTCGCCCGGAGACTACGTTCCAATTTCGTATGAACAAATGTACAGGTATGGAATAAATGTAATTGATAATGATTCAAACATCCCCAAATTCACCGAATGTTGTCATTTCAGTTGTGTATACAAATGTGTTTGCAAGCAGTTTTCGGAAAGATTGTACGTGGATTTAAATAGACAAGTTGAAAATCATTTGCAACTAGTTTCACAAGAACTATTGAATGCCGATGCTACAGCATACATACAAAAATTTACTGCTGCAATGACCCAATACGAACAGGCCTTAGGGGGAATAATTCCAATATTCAACTATATGGTAAGATGATAGAAAAATGGAATAAAATTAAATTTTTGAGAGTAGATTAGCACGATAGAAAAATGGAATAAAATTAAATTTTTGAGAGTAGATTAGCACTTAGATTGAGTGAATCTTAATTAATTATTCTTTTTACTTTCGAATAGAATCGTTTTTATGTAGAAAATAAACTGCATTCGGATCTTAAAGTTGAGTTATTACGTTCGTTTTCAAACGTTGTAATTGAATCGCATCTGGAAAAGCTTAATGGTAAGTTTTCTTAGTTTGTTTGTTATTTACCATATCTGTTTAATTTTTAATCATAAATTTTTATTTAGCAATGCTTAGGGAAGCGCAAGCTCGACCATTCGAAGTAAACCCTGCTGTGATGGCTACAATTATAAAGGGACTTTATGCTTTTAAACCTGGTAAATAATTTTTTAAGTAAATAACTCATAACTATAGAAATAACGAATGTGTAACAATTTCAGAATTTGCTCAGAGGAATCCAAACTTGTTTGCAAGGTTTATACCAAACATTTTGCCTCCAATGTCTGAGAATGATTTACCTCAATATGTGGCTGAAACTCAGGAAGTTCAACAACAGCTGATGCAGCAAGGGTTTTCAAGGTAAATGTAAATAATTATGTAGAGAATATTGATTTTAATAAATCTTAACAAATTCCAGGGGCGATCAAAGTCGGAAGAGGCGCAACGAGTCTGATGAAATGCCAAGTAATTGATACGTAGTAAATAGTGACTATTTTGCAGTTTTCTAATTTTCGGACAATTTCAGACGAAGTAAATCAAATCTTTAACCAAAATTTAGACAACTGTAAATCTGAAGCTGCATCGTTATAAATATATATATAAAAACTAACTTTTTTTGTAGTTCTTTTTTTATGTTATGTACCTTTTAACGAGTTCGATTTTCTTTTTACTTAATATTAATGAAATAAGAAAAAAAAATATTTTTTAATTTTTTTATTTTAATTTCGTTTATTTCAGACCACTAAAGGCATATCTTAAACAGTCCTAAGAACAATCAAAAAATTGTGATGCCTTTGTTTGTGGAATAATTTGACGATACAATAAAGAAATTATAACTATAAATTATAACAACCAATTCAAATATCTTAAGACTAGCCACTCCTGACAGACCCTGCTGCCGAGATGAGTGATTGCGGTTATCCAGCCCGCAACAATTCCTTTTAAAAAATAATAAAAAACAAAAAATCAAAAACTTTTGGTCCTCTAATTAAAAGCAATATGCTTGACCCAAAAATAATTATAGAAAATAAGACTTTGTTTATGCTTTAACACATACAATTTTTATGTACACAAGTACACCAAAGTGCACAATAGTGATCTGACTTAACAAAAATTTCGATATCCTTTTTTAAAATTTCTCCAACACCAACAAAAATATTATGAAATGTCCAACTTGGAGATGGAGAAGGGAGCCTGGAAATATTTCAAAATAAATACGTTATCGCTAGTAAAGTTTATGAACTACTCACAGCAATGAAGGGAGTTGATCTACTATTTTAATCCTGGAATAAATTTGAATGAATAAAAAAAATTAAGAAAATTTTGAAAATTATCGTCCTTCTGCAATTAAATTGTCCAAACTCGTGGAAGTTTTTTTTTTTTAAATGTTAAATATTTTTCAGACGAAACTATTTTTACTCAATAAAAAGAGCGATTTGAAAGGTCGTAAATTCTATGCACATGCAGCAGCGTACCAAATCGATTCTCTGATTAGTGTTTTATGCATGTTCGTGCAAAAAAATGTTACAATGTAACACACCATGTCACTTCGACCGTCAGAATTAATTGACTAAACGAAAACAAAATTGCAATGAAAAAATTACCGTTTCCAATTTTCCACCATGCTCAAACACTACGCCATAAATCTAACATGAATTTAATTGCAGATGTCGGACATAAACTAAAATTAACTTAAAAATAAACCAATCAAAATTGACTTTAAATTAATTAAACTTGGTATATTCTGTACTTGTTAGCTAAATAAAACTAAAGAAAAAAAACTTTAAACAAACAAACAAACATAAAATAAAATAAAAAGAAAGAAAGATAAACAAAATAACAGCTAATTTAGTCGAGAATTGCAACTCTCACCTTGTCTACTAATTTTTTCTATTTAATGTCATGGATTGCTGGCAGCTGCAACTGTGACTGCAGCTTTTGTGCTCGACTGGAAATCGGACACCATATTGACTGGGGAAGTTTTAGAAGTGATCGAAGGAGGGTACTTCTCCATTACCTTCTCTTTGGCGTGAGTATGGTTGTGTCTGTTGGATAAGAAGAACTTGAAGAACTCGTACACCGACCACGCGATAGCTGTAGCTGGCATCTGGAAAAGAACCCTAGGCTGCAAGCCTCGAAAATATCCTCTAAATCCTCGCAATTGATAAACGACTTGCACGGCATGAGTGAGGCCAGTGATTTGAGACAGTTTAGTCCTTTGGAGCGTTGTTTTTTCTTGTGTATTTAACAAAGTCTTGCATACGTCGAGCGGCGTTGTGGCCGCTGCAGCAAAGGCACCAGCTATCGCACCCGACACCATGTGTGCTTTCGGATTGTAATTACGGTCGGCGTTAGTCAAGTCTTGCATGTATTCGTACATCATAAAATGCAAACTCTGGTACGGCACATTCATCGTCAATTGTGTTGTGTAACTTCGATAAAAGGCCCGAGGACCTTCCGCTCGGAATACTTTCAATAAACACTCTGAGCATCGTTGATAGGGACTATTGAACATTTGCATTCGCTGTTTGATCACTTCATGAAAAGAAAAAAAAATTGAAAAAAATTAGAAAAACAATTTTTATTATGGTAGAACCTCGGTTATCTGACCTTATCGGGACCGACTAGTCGTTGGATAACACAAAATTCAAAAAGAAAATGAAAAATAACTGTTAATCGCTGTTTGTATGACTCGAATTACTAATGGCTGAACTGACAGACAGACAGACAGACTAAAATAAATGAGTGCATATCTTAATACTTTAAATAGCCGCTTGTCACCACCAGATTTAAATAACTGTTCGTCTGCACTAGTAATCCGTGCTATATAAACTATAATCGACATTTATTTTTCATTTATTTTTAAATATACTTGTACATTTCAAATTGGAAGGGGGTTATGTAATTGTATTATGTCGGATAACCGTGGGTTGAATAATCGAGGCTCTACTGAATTAAAATTACAAATTAAAATAATTTGATTTTGCAATAATAAACCTCGAGAACTGGAAACAACTATTTCTTTTTAGACCTAGTGTGATTAATGTTCTACATTTTTTAATATGATGAAATCTTAAGATTGCGACACAGATTTTGTTTTTAAGGTATGGTACACTTTATATAAAATGTAGATAAGTTTATCAGATTTTAGTTACCGTACCCTAAAATAGACACTCCCGACGCTAAGTACACCGACATTTAGCGATATCTGGATAAGAATTGGGTAAATTACTGATTTATTGGAAAAGATATTAATGTGGAAATATGTTTTCTCGATTTTTCGATCCCTTCCATTCTATATTACTTTATCTAAAGATATCTGTATTTTTCCCGCAATAATTTTTAATTGCTTCATATCCTGATTTACAGAAAACACTTTCATAACTGTTAAGTTCTGTAGTGTTCAGTTTCCTCGTCTGAAGGAACACAACTTGCCAATCGATACAAGAAGTGCAACTGTGAATTATCCTTCTAATGCAGTCATTTTGTCAACGTTTCCTTATTATTTTATCACCTGGGCAATCAACATTTTTATTGCTCCTCGATTTAACTCGAAAATTCTAATCTTATTCTAGGTATTAAAAATCCTGGAATTATACCTTCGACAGGGTTCATTACTGCATCGTGCAGTAAAGTGGAGAAACAACCAGCTAAACCTGTGAATATTAAAAATAAAATAAATTACTGTACAGATTTGATAAAATTGAAAAATAAGTGGAAAATTACCATGCGCTAAAACGTGATGTCCAGGTTCGGCATTAGCAGTGAACATTTCTTTTAATTTTTCGTAACAGGAATAATACATCGCATGTGCGGGTCCTGCACCCATCATCACAGCACTCATTCCTCTCATTGGTCGGAAAAGTCCTTCGTATCGAATCATTTTGAATAATGCGTCCGGAATTGATTTATAAGCAGCCTGAGGATTTGGTTGCATGCTTTGCATTCTAGTCTGTAAATATAGTAAGACGACATTTAAAGTTTAAGTTAAAATTAATTATATCTTGTCATTTACAAAAAAAAAATTATGAGAAAATCATTTTTCTCAGCAGGAAACCAGCAAATTGGCTTTGTACTTTATAATTTATTTTCTTTGTAAAAAAAAAAAAATTAAAAAAATATCTTTTTTTTGTCAAATCGAGCTTTAAAGGCTTAATGCTCTTTTCTCAATTTTGGCCTTCCGACAAAAATAGGCCAAGGTCACTTACTTTTACAATCACACGATATTCTGTGTCAATTTTACCTTTAAATAAAACATTTTTCTACAAAGTAACCGAACATCTTTAAGATTAGAATAAAACGGTGAAAACCCAAATGATGACATGCATAGTTCACACCGATTTTAGACCACTCCTTCATGCCAACTTCCTCTCCCGATTCCCGGAAAAGATCGTAAATTGCTCGTAAGTGAAAGCAAATTATTTCACTTAATCATTCGAACTCTTAACGCATTGATTTTGTAATAACACCTTAGCACATATATTTGTTTTTTTTTTTCTTTTCCTTAACATTTTTTTAAAGCAATTTACAATCCAAACATCCAAACTCAGCTTTAATAGATCATTTTTAAATATGGGGTCGATCACTTGCGAGATTATCCGAATTTTGCGATTAATCGGACTTAATTCTGGTCCAAAAGCAACGATAATCTTCAGTTTTTCGGCTACTGTTACATAATGATAATCTGCGAAATATTTCCTTGAATCTCGCACACACACACACAAGTAGGCCAAGCGGTCACGATTCGATGACAAGCCATTTTGCTGTTTCCTAGACTGATTTTCATGTGTAACAAATAAGATTTCATAAAGTTTTCTAGTACAATACTGGATTTAATACCAACCTTAACGCAATCGAAAGGATACATTACGCAGTGTTCGCCGATTCCAGCCATTGAGCCGGCCATCATGTGTATAAGAACATCATTCGTCGGTAACGTTTCATATTCAGAATTAAAGTCCATTGTAAATTAATAGTACTAACATGAGGTCACTAGAAACGATTATTTGTTGTTGTCTAAGTGGTTGCACTCAGAAAAAGTCATGCCATTTCCTCAAATTCCACGCTTACACATCCACCATGCTGCTCCCTCGTTAGCCACCAGAGACGTACAGAACCACGTGATTCGCACCAGAGAATTCTGGTGGTCATTTGTGGAAAGTAAGAAAGCGGAACCGGTGCGAGGACTTTTTATGAATTTTTCAGACTACACCCACATAGAAACTTACGACATTAATTTATTTATAATTTAGGGGAAATTATTCGGTGCATTTATGTCACCTCAATTCCGCCTCTTAAAAAATAAGCATGATAAGAAATTTTTTCCCGGGAAATATTTACTTAGCTCACTCACTTTTCAGCATCAGAGGTGCAGTTCACGTTCTTTTTTTAGAATTGAGTCAGAATTGCATTTCTATTGTTTGCTGGTGCACGATAAAATAAAACAAAGCAAGTAAAACAAGGAAGTAATTTATTCGATGTGGAAATTTTGTTTTATCACATACTTCTGGTTTTATTTTCAACTTCCTTTTCTTACTTTTCCCCCTTCCGGTTAAGTTTCGTTTCTCGTTTTCTGGAATCATAGCAATGACTGCTGGATACTGCTAACATAAACATAAACAAATTTGTGTAAATGCAGTTTAATAAGCAATGATGGTGGTTTTACAAGATTATCGTTAAATTTTCGACTGCATAAATAAATAAAATTTAAGAGATGTCTGACTCTGAGGAAGAATCCGCAGAAAAACAACTAAAAATTGTTTTGATTGGTGATGGATCTTCAGGAAAGGTTAGTTGATACATGTGAGATTTTCGAGTAATATGAATTCAAATGAATTAATTCTTATATTTTTCTTTTTCCAAGACAAGTTTGGCCACTCGGTTTGCTCAAGAACAATTTGGAAAACAATATCGACAAACCGTTGGTGTTGACTTCTTTTTGAAGAGGCTGATGATAGGTAAAAATGTTGAAAATTTGAATTAATAAATTGTAACTGATAAATTTTTGTAATTTTAGGATCTAGAAATGTAACGGTACAAGTATGGGATATTGGTGGTCAGACTCTAGGTGGAAACATGCTGGATAAATACATTTATGGTGCAAACGTAAATGTTTTATTATTGTGGTTTTAATAGATGACGTAATAATCTCTTACTATTTAATTTCAGGGCATTTTACTTATATATGACATAACTAATTACAATAGCTTTGAAAATTTAGAAGATTGGTTGGACATGGTACAAAAGGTTTATAAAAACCACGAAAAAAAGCCTCTCATAGCTTTGGTTGCTAATAAAAGTAAGATACAGTAACAAACTTTTTTGGTTTTGGTTGGCTTTTACGAACATCGTTATTACGAACAATCACCTTCTTGAAGTTCGTAATGGCGAGGTTCGACCTATATTAATAAAACCAATTTAAACATGTCATGATAATTTATTCTAGTTGATCTTGAACATCAACGTGTTATAAAATATGAAAAACATCTTAAATTTGCCCAAGATAATGGCCTGTCATCACATTTTATTTCTGCCAAAACGGGAGAATCTGTAAGAAATTATTATAAAATTGATTTCTATGTTTATTTTATTTTCACTATTTTTTCTAAATACTTACAGGTTACTGTTTGCTTTCAAAAAATCACAGCTGAGATACTTGGATTAAAAGTGAGCAAAGCAGAGCAAGATCAACAGCAACCAATTGTCAGAGCTGAAATCTTCAATCACGAAGACACTTTACCGAAACCAAGTTCATCCAGTAAATCGATCGTCAAAACAACCATTTGTAGTATTCAGTAACGATGTTTAGTTCGATGTGTATTTGCTATTGCTAGAGTAAGGTATGTACCAAAAAAAATATATAATAATAACAGAAACCTCAGTGGTAAAACCCGGAAAATCGAAATTATACAAATTCTTATCACAACATTACATACAAACCGGTATTTTAGATCTGATCTGATTGATTTCTAGTTGTAAAGAGTATATCGATAAAATATTGAAATTGCACTTGAGTGTTAATGTTATATCAAGAAAGCAATTTTTTAATTTATTTGCAATTTATTTATTTTTATTACGAGTATTGAACTGATCTCACTAGTCGATGTCGTTAAAATTTAAAAGAATTTTTAATATTTTATGAGACAATCTCGTGAACAAGTGTAATATATTAAATTACTCGAGACAATCAATTGTGGAAAACAAAATTCCAGCCTTCAAGTTAAGAGTAGCAAAGTGTATTGCAAAACTGAATATTTTTTTTCTACGCTTACAAAATCAACATTCTCGAAATTATTTATATCAAAATATTTATATTTACATTTCATTTTTCTTAGTTATTTGTATATTTTCATTTTTTCATTAAATATGTAGATATTTATATGATCACATTTTCGTCTATTACATATAGATATATTGCCTAAAGTCTAAAGAAAAATAAATCGTTATTTTATGGCATACTGTATAACCCTAAGTATCAACTAATGTTACCTTTGCATCATTTATCATTCGAAAAAATTCCAATTTGTCAAATTGAGAAAAATTCAACATACTCTTTGACCTCTTGAATGCTTGAGGTCAAAACAACTGGACCTAGGCGCCCTGAAACACGGTGGTTACCATGGTTACCCCCTAACAGCATCATATATCCTTCCGGTAGGGTCAGGCCACTTTACTTGTTAGTAGTGCGCAAGTTATCCAGTCGTCTAAATCACTTCGAGAGCATAAGGTGAATGTGAGATTTGCAAGTAACAACGGCGTAGCGATGTCTGCGCCTTTGGTGACCATCAGCCCGCGGTATGAGTCGAGGTTACACGTTACTCCTGATGTGTTGATCGGCAAAGAAAAGTTTGCAACTCTTCGGGAAAAATATTTCAATTTGGATCGGTTACCTGAGAGTAGTGTGGATCCCAGCAGCGACGATGAGGTCGCAGATCAGGAAGTTCAAATTGATAGCGAAACTATTTTGAAACAAGAACTGTTGAACTTGAAGTCACCGACGATTTTAAATGAAATTAGGAAAACTAGTGGTGAAAATTTACCTGAAAGTGATGATGAGCCGACTTGGTTAAGATGCTTGGATTTGGAGGAAGGTAAGAATTTTTTTTTCCCTTTTTTGAAAAATTATTGTTTGTTTTATTGCGCGTTTGAAGAGAAGTGATTTAGGAGAAGCGTAAAGTTCAAGGAATTAGGGTATAATTGCAAGTCTTGTTTAACTGCCGTGTCTAAACGTTGCTTTTATTATGTCGCATAAATTCAGGAAGTTTTTATCACCCGGGTGAGTGCCACGAGCTGACACATACTTATTAACTTACTTTCTGCAGAAATGTGGATAAATTGCATAGAAATTGTTGTTAATATATTTATATATGCAATGCATAATGATTTATGCTCGAAAACTCTCAAGGGCAAATCACAAATTCCTTTGCGGTTAGTTTATTTGCTTTTAAAAATGTATGGATTCCTAATTGGTTTAGTCACTGAATGTGAAATCCGATATAGCTGTATGGCAGATGCAATGTTTCTCACAACTAAACATCAGGAATATTATTGCACAAATCTAATTTACAGTTTAGTCTACCAGTTATGTTGGCAATGGCATTGATGCAAGAGCAATGAAATAATCCAGGACATTCTCACTTTTCATTCACCGAAATATGAATGTTGTGTTTAAATTACTTTGACATTTACTTCGGTTACATATCGAATTTCAAGATTCAATTTTTAGGTCGACATTTAAAGTTCCAGGAATTAGTTTAAATTAGTATTAGGCAGTGTCGAAATGTCTGTTTTTGCGGTAGTAGGTGAGAAACAATAATTTTACTTCTTTTTACATTAGTATTTATAAATTACTTGCAGGTGTGCAACTTCACTTGGCAACTCCAGTTAACATAGAAATCATTGATGAAAATGATACAACGATTTCCAATACAGACCGCTGCGAAGAAGGAAAGAAGGATAAATATTCTCTGATAGCTGCTCAAGTTGGATATCAGAAGAAAAAAAGTGCGCCGAGTAAAGTGCGAGAAATTTTCAATCCTGCAAATTCAACTGGAATCAATTCTAACGATTTTGTTGACAATTCGAGCCCACATTCGAACCAAACACCAGCCGAAGGCAGATTTTTCGATAAAAAGCAGTATTGGTTTATGTCAGAGATAAATGAGGCGAAGAATCATAAATTTCCATCGCAGCCTACAGGGAATAGGGCAAAATGGAGTGAAGTTCCCGTTGAAGTACATGAGATAAGAACAGACACAAAGAACGATAGAGTAAACAAGGAGCCGCAGAATATTGAACAAGATAACTTAGTCGAGGAAATTCACGTATCTGCCGTCGACCCTGCACTGTCCATTTCAAATAATCTAAGTCCACAACATGATAAAAACGAGGAAGAAAAACCCAACTCGCCTTGTAGTTTCTGGACAGATTTAAACAAGATGCAGGAATTTTTACCCGACACGAAAAAAAGTAAATCAAAGTTCAAAATCATTCCTCAAACGAGCAATAAAAGTAAAACAAACGGCCAGACGGAGGAGCGAGAAGAAAAAAATATTCCTAAAGTTGAAAAAAGCAACAAAATACACCGAATGTCTTGGCGGCGCTCGTTATTGGAATTTAATACGAAAAAATTGCAAAAGTTTACAACAAGAACTTTGCCACAAGAAGAAAAATTTAAGTATCTTGACGAGGATGCAATACAAAATTTTCCCGAGGTAATAAGCGTAGAACAAGAACATTACAGAGAAAGAGGCATCGACATTGGCGATTTAGAGAAGAATTCCCATTATGAAAATCCGTATCGTTCAGTCGACATTGCTAGAGATGATAAAGCGTCGAACTCGAATGAAATTCAGAATACCAAACCTCGTTTGATTATGGTTGAAGCGAAGAATGCAGGTTAGAATTTTTAATATCATATATTTATATTTGTGATTGTGTTTTTGGTATAGAGCTAAATTTATTTTATTTATTTATTTATTTATTTTTTAAATAAAAATCTTTTCTGATTTATGCCGTTTAGACTGGTAAATTATATGCTGAGAGGGGCTAGAGTGTATGTGTGTTTCTATTTTAACTCTGGTTTAAATCTGGCATTGGGGGACGGAGCTGAGAAATTCAGCCGCCTTGCAGTTAGTTGGTGTTAGAAAAAGTTTTTCCAAAATGGCAGAACCTCGTGGAGGATTTTGGGGTTGGTTGTTTGGTAAGAAAAATAGGAAATCTAAACTCGACAAGCGCAAAAGTGATTTACCACCTGGTAAGACAAATCAGTTTTTCATATTTCTTGTTTTTATTTTTATTTTAAATATTTATTTTGGCGAATTTTGCAAAATATTTATTTTTATGAACGAGAGATATTTTTGACATGATGGTCACAATTTGTTTTTTTCTTGTAATGGAATAGGAAATACACGAGTCTTTGCATTTTCTGAATTTCTTTCACGTCCCTTTAGTTCATCTTCTCCTCAGAGACTTACTCATTGCGGTTTTATTGAGGCGAATATGGAAATTTGTTCTAAATTTAGCTTAAAGAGTCATAAAATGGATTAAAATTAAATTCAAAATTTTCCCGTTTTTGCTGATTATTTTTATTTACTTCTTTTTTTTAAAATAGAAATTTTAAATAACCAGACTTGCCTAAATGCTTCAACACTACCACATCCCAAAAGAGGTAAATTCATCACGACAAGACAATTAAAAAACATCCTTCTTAATCTTAAAACATTTTTCTGTATTGCAGAAAAGCCTGAAAAAATTAATACTTTGCGACCACTTTCATATCCTGCGTCGATTAGTAACAATCAATACTGCAATGACAGTTCAATCGAAACCGCAGTTATTGCACCGGATAATTTGAACGTAAAACAGTTAAACACCCAAACTTACCATCAACCACATTTTGTTGTCGTCGCGATCGATTTCGGTACCACATTCAGTGGATATGCCTTTAGTTTTACACGAGATCCGGAAAACATCCACATGATGAGAAAATGGGAAGGTAAAATTTACGATTTGTGTAATTAATACGAATAATTAATTAATGAATTAATTAATAATTCACACGATTTATGTTAAGGCGGGGATCCAGGTGTCTCTAATCAAAAAACACCGACTTGTTTATTGCTAACACCCGATGAAGAATTTCACTCGTTTGGATTTCTCGCCCGTGACCATTACCATAACCTGGAACCGAAAGAGGCTAAAAAATGGCTTTACTTTGATAAATTCAAAATGACTCTTCATCATCAAATGGTAAATAAACAAAATGTAAAATGTAATGCTCTGGATATTTTCATCATTAACATACTGGATGAGTGCCACATGTTGTTTTGCTCTTGTTGACAACTTCAAAGTGAGGTCAACTCAGGAGTTTAAAGTTTCACATTCCAACACTTAGATATCATTTTTCAGTTGGAAATAAACCATGACACTCTGCTAGCATTACCACTCGAGATACAGTGTTACAATTATGTCTTTAATCCGACATAATAAAATAACAATTATCTTCTTTTAACAAAATAAACTTTTTTTCCTTCAGGATTTGAATCGTGACTCGCAATTGGAAGCAGCGAACGGCAAAACAAAACCGGCGTTGACCATTTTTACGTTGGCCTTAAGTTATTTCCAGAAACATGCCTTGCAGGAACTTAGCGATCAATCAGCAACACAAATTCTCAATGAAGATATTCGATGGGTTATAACCGTGCCTGCTATTTGGAGACAAGCAGCAAAACAGTTTATGAGACTGGCAGCTTACGAGGTATTTTAAAACCCTAGTTCTACTTCTGGTGGTTTATTGCAGTTTTTTCCGTATTCAGGGCTAATTTTTTTTTTGGGAATTCGTGAGTTACGAACGTTTGATGCACAAACGTACTTCTGTCCTTTTTTTTTTTTTGCTTCTTGCACTTCCGTGTGTTCCATTCCCAGTCCCACCTCACAATAAATAACCACAGATTTTCTTTTTCCGTTAAATTAATTCAGAGGCAAGGGTAGCGGGATGGGGGAGTGGGGTGAGGAGTGAAAGTGATAACTTCGTGGTGGTGAAAGTGAAAACTTCGGGGGTGAAGATCAAAAGGGGGGGATTGGTCATTGGTGTAGGGGATTCTTTTACGTTCGGTCCACTGGAATCAATTAAATCCCACATGCGGTTTTTTTCCATTAGTTTTACTGACTTGAGAGTTTTACTACCTGTTAACTTTCTAGGCTGGTCTTGCTTCACCCCAATATCCGGACCAACTTTTAATCGCACTAGAACCAGAAGCAGCATCCATATACTGCAGGAAGTTACGAATGAACCAATTAGTACCTGAAGGAATCGAACAAAATCGCCTTTCGATTTTCCCAGAGAAATCTGATAATCCTCTTGCGCATAATATTTCACCAGTTATTGACGATGGCCACGAAGGTATCAACTTATCAGTCTCTTATTAAAACAATGGAAGTCGTTCGGCATAAAAATTAATAATTTTTCAGCTCAATTTACAGGCACGAGATATATGGTCGTAGACTGTGGAGGTGGAACGGTCGACATAACCGTCCATGAAATGACAGATAAAAATGGAAATTTGAAAGAATTGTACAAAGCTACAGGTAAAAACAGTTTTATAAAATCCTCAACGAGAACTGATGAAAATGAAATAGACATTTTACTCTTAATTGAGAAATTTTCAAGAATTTGACTTCTTAGTATACTCACACACACAAGTAAAATAATTGTTTCACACCTTTTTTCCCATGGTCTATACCCTCAAAGGTGTTTTATACCCTCTTATAGGTGTTATTATGATATTTAGTGCATAATAACCCCTATAAAAGGGTGTACAGATTTATTTTACACATATACAAGTGTATCGTAATTATTTATGAGTGTGTAGAAGTGAAATGTCTTTTATTTTTCGTACAACGAAGTAAAGGCCATTAATTAAAAGTGATTATTATTTTTAAGGTGGTTCATTTGGTTCAGTGGGCGTGGATTTGGAATTCGAAAAATTAATAAGGAACATATTTGGAAGCGAATTCATAGACCAATTCAAACTCAACCAACCAGCCGCTTTCGTCGATTTGATGATCGCCTTCGAGGCACGGAAGCGAAACACGAGTCCAAACAAAACTAATTCTTTCAACATTAATTTAAATTTCTCGTTTATCAATTATTATAAAAAAGTCAAAGGAAGTAGTGTAAGTTAATGTTATTTTAGATTTAGTAATAATTTTTTTTTAAAAATCTTTTTTTCTTTTCTTAAAATTTAAGGTTGAAACGGCAATTCGTAAATACGGTGACAAGAACATCCGTTGGTCAGCACAAGGAATGTTACGTTTGGAACCAGAAGCCATGTTTGACTTGTTTCGGCCAATTATCAAAGAGATCATCGAACACGTCGGAAAAGTTCTTTCTCATTTGGGCACTCATTCGATTCAATATTTATTTCTAGTCGGCGGTTTCGCCGAATCACAAATTCTCCAACACGAAATCAAGAATAAATTCAACTCTGTTCTCAGAGTCATGATCCCTCAAGGTGTGAGTTTAGCTATTCTTCGAGGTGCGGTTCTCTACGGTCTCGATCCGAGTGTCGTTTGCGTCAGACGTTCACGTATGACATGTGGAGTTGGGGTTTTGAATCGCTTCGATCGAGCAGTTCATCCATTGGAAAAATTAATTTATATGGACAGACAGGAATGGTGCAAAGATGTGTTTGATAAATTCGTTTTGACGGATCAATCCATTGGAAACGGGGATCCGATCGAACGAAATTACGTCCCGGCAATTAAAGGGCAAAAGAAGATCACTTTGCAAATTTATTGCACAGAAAATGACGATGCAAAGTTTACCACGGATAATGGTGTTCGCAGATGTGGGGCATTAAATTTAGATCTGCAAGATTTGGGAGATTACGATGGGAAAAGAGAGATTCAAACCAAAATGATTTTTGGCGATACCGAGATTAAAGTTTATGTATTGGATCTTGTAACCCAAAAGACTGTAAGCGCAGAAATCGATTTTCTCTAATTACGAGTAAAATTTTTAACTGGTTTTTATATTATAAATAATGAAAAATGATATCAAAAATTGACAAATATTTCGCCTTATTTACTCGCTCGATCAAAACGCAAATATTTATTTTTTAAAAATTGATCCAATGTCAAACAACTCCATATGATTACCTCTATTTTTATCACTATTTCTGACACATTTCTTACAAATGCTTCGTTGAATGTTATTTTTTTGAGAAATAAGAATTTATTCTTGTATAATAAAACCTTGTGGTTTATTATTCTAGTTGATGAGTGACAAATTACAAAAATGTCGGTTTGTTGAACACAAACATTACACTTAATACTTATATTCAATTTATTATGTAAATCTATATTATTACTTTTAGAAACAAATAAAACTATGTTCCGTCAATCAAAATCTGGAATGTCATCAAAGGAGTACCCGCGGTAACCTTTAAATGCATAATAAGCAATTCTAACGTGATACGCCCCGGGTATAAACATCAAAGAACCGAGGATAAGAAGAGGCCATGTTCGATCACCGTACTAAAGAATTTTACAACCTTTTAGTACACACAATATAACTAGACGAGAAAAATTAATTAATACACACCTTTGCATCGATGTATCCAGACATTAATAAAGCAGAAACGATGATTAAACACGACCCCATAGCGAACAAGATTGCAGCCAAACAAAGAGCCTTCCATGGAATTTTCGCTTTTGGTTTCTCAAACTGGGGAAGGAGAATGTCATCAGCGTCATATTTTAAATGATTATGTGTCAATACTACCTGTAAGTCGACGAAATCATCTCCGTCAACTCTCTTCAATCGGTGGTATCGTACAGAAGGTGATGTGTTCACATCTTTCTTTGGCATCATTCACTTTTAGTGTGCACTTTTCAGTGTTTTTAAATTGTTGTCATCTATCTAATAAATTAAAAATTCCAATTAAATGGCTTTGAGATTGGACAACTGCCATGGCATTTCTGAAGCTCGTATAATGAGTTACCTATTTATCGAGTGCTGTTATAATTTATCAGCTCTGCCTAATTGTTTCATTCGATGATTGGGTGATAACACGCATTTCCAATGACTGTCAACCAAGTTTGTACATAAGTTATTGGTAACAAGATGAAGAATACTGAGGTAACTACTCGGAGCAATGATCCAACCTTTGATCAAAGAGGATGTAACAGGATGAGCGACGAGAACAAGCGTCAATCATTTATTTTGTTACTTCGAAAACCTGAAGCATCCGGCAACCTGAACGGGAATTATCGGTCTAAGTATCAATTTATTCTTCATTCTGTGTTAGTTTTAATGTCGATTTTTAACATTTTACTTATTTTAACAATTGTATAAACGATACAATCTGATTTTTTAAGTTTATTCAATTTTATAAAAATGAAATTTCGTTATGTCGTAATATTTATTCTGTACCGGGTTTTCGCGATGTCATTTATTTAACACGAGCGATAGCATGGCGTCGGTAACGGGAGTCGTGGGTTGGCTTGTCCCCTATATTGCAATCATATTTAGCTGTTTAAATTGTGTTTCTGCAGAATGGAACACAAAAGATTATTTAAAGAAAGAACATTCGCTCATTAAACCTTACCAAGGTAAGAAATATAAATTTTCAATTTTTAAATTTTAAATAATTCCAATTTCTTTGATTTTCTTTAGGTGCCGGACTTCAAATTCCCCATTGGAATATCATAGGCACAACAGTGGTAACAAATAATCACATACGGCTAACACACGATGTACAAAGTAAACAGGGAGCCGTATGGAATGCAATGGTAAGAGGTGAAAGTTTAAATGGACAGGTGCCATTTCATCTTATCAATAGATGACAAATCAAAAATGATTTTTTTTCCAGCCATGTAAAGTAAGAAATTGGGAAATGCAAATACAATTTAAAGTACACGGCGGTGGAAAAGACCATTTATTCGGTGACGGAATGGCATTCTGGTACGTGAAGGACCGTGCTCAACTTGGTACGATTGTAATAAAGGATTTAATTTAATTATTTGCAAATAATTGATTTTTTCCATTACAGGAGACGTTTTTGGTAGTAAAGATCCATTTTATGGTTTAGCAGTTTTTTTGGATACTTACAGTAATCATAACGGCCCTCACAATGTAAATCAAGACTGTTTTAATTGGCAAATCATTTTTAATCTTACGCTTTATTTCAGCATGGCCATCCGTACATTTCAGCAATGATTAATAACGGTACACTACGTTATGACCATGATCGCGATGGCACACACACGGAACTCGCAGGTTGTGAATCAAAATTCAGAAATTTGAACCACGATACATACTTCTCAGTTCGTTACGAAAGAGACACACTTACAGTAAGCTTCTTACGACTGAATTAATTATCTCAAAAGTAGGTTAAATTAAAATTGCGTTATTTCCAGGTTTTAACAGATATAGAAAATAAAGCAGCATGGAAAGAATGTTTTTCTGTTAAAGGTGTTTATTTACCCACTGGTTATTATTTCGGCGTTTCAGCTGCAACAGGAGAATTGTCAGGTAGAATTTCGTTTTTAATAATTTCAGGATTACATTTTTTTATTTGGATAATCAAAAATTTCATTTCAGATAATCATGACGTTATTAACTTGAAATTGTACGAGCTGGACGTTGATCCTGAACTTCAAACCGAAGATAGAAGTAATATTGTTCCGTCGGCTTCATTTTTTGCTCCGCCTAGAGGTTCGGATGCGAGTAGATTTGTGGGGAATATATAATTTTATTATTTTTTCTATATATAGATCACATAGATGATCCGCAAGTGCCTCCTATGTCTGGTTTGAAATTATTTGCAATCGTGTTGTGTGCTTTAATTGGAGTAATCGTTTGCGTCGTAGTTGAGATAATTGTCTTCCAAAAACAGCAGGAATCGTCGAGAAAAAGGTTCTACTAAAATTTTTTAAGTAACTATTTTTACAATTCAGATATTGGATGTAAATAAACTAAATTGCTTCAATGTCTTATTAAATTCACTTTTTAATCATTTCATTCGTGCACATAACATTGTCAAAATTTGTAAGAAATTGAGGAATAAAGATGAACTGACTAATAAATTCAGTTTGTAGTTGTTACCGTTGAATGTGGGTCAATTGATCCTTAACATTTCCTATAACTTCGGCACTGAAATAAATTGGAAGTTCAGAATAATACGGTTTAGCTTGAATAAGATAAAAGATAAGATATAAAGGAATGTTTTGGTCAGAAGTTGAAATCGCATACCTTTTCTGCAAAGCTTCCATCCTGAAATGGGTATATTAATAACAAGTATTAAAATTTGACTCTTATTTCAAAACAAAATATAATTACTGGACGTGTAGATGCGTTACCAGCGAAGCCATCCTTTTCAAATTCTGTTACAAGGAAGGAAAACAAAACTGACATGACATAAATACGTCGTAATTGACCCCATTATTTCATTTCAACATCAAAGGTGAGGAAATTTTTTTAATTTTTGTAGATGTAATAACAACTAACGTAATATCCGACTTAATGATAAATTGCTAATTACTAAGAATTACGTACCGCCTCTGAGTTTTCGATGGCGTATTCTTGCAATGCAAAATTCCTTGCCGTATGCATTAATATTTCATTTGACTTTGACCCACGAATGATTTGCCGGGCGACAGATCCAGCACTATTGACATTAAATTGAATTCTTTCGGCTAAACGTAATTTTGACTCTACGAATAAATTTCTCGCACTAGCCCCACTTGCACTGACAACCATGATTGCAAATGGCGTCGATGGCTTTTTTGTTGCCATAACAACCACCTAGTGTAGTGCAGTAAAGCCACGTGTAATAAAAATCAAATTTTATTTTATTGGTTCCTCTTAAAAATCATTAAATGGAATGAGCTCAATCGGATAAAAATCATATAAATAGTTTTATTACTTCGGTGTATTTAGTACATAATAAGTTTATATTTACAAAGATAATTTAATTACGTATTTGCAAAATAATTAAATTGATCTGAATATTTGTCCCTGAATTTTTTGAAATCAGCATTATCTAAAGCCGATGACACTCGTTTCACAGCAGATCTGAAAGAAAAGCCAAATTACTCTTCAGTGTAAAACAAATTTGCAAAGTAAAATTGATTATTACTTGTTGAGAACTTTTTTCTCCAGACGTTTCCGTGTTGTCACTTTTTCTTTTAAGTCAGTCAGCTCGGGATACTTCCTTTTCTTTTTTCTCGATTTTTTCCCAACCGTTAAATCAATTCCAATGGCTGCTTCAATCTCCTTCAATAAAACTGGGTCTTGCCAATCAGGGGGTTTAGCTAATTTTAAAAGAGTAAACAAATTATCATTATTATAACTCGTGTTAATGATTCATTTACTAGTGTAATTTACTTTTGTCTATTTTCTCTTGCTCTATTCTGATTCTCTCGATATCCTCAGGTTTCGTTGGCTTGCCAGATTCGTCGCGAGCAATTACAACGCCATGCAGGGGACACTAATAATAATTGATGATCTTTATTCAATTTACTTTTTAAATGGATTTAAGGTTCTTCAAACGCACCTTAACTCTGTCAAAACGAGGACACAATTTACCACTCGGTAAAGGTGCTCGACATTGCCACTTGACTGGTTTGAAATCCCCACTGAAATCAATCCGTCTAACTCTCAACAAATTTGCATCTTCCTACAGTAAATTAAAAGTAAAATTTTAAAAATGGTTTTTTATTTGTAATACGCAATTCGCATTAATCGTTAAGGCTCTTTCACACTTGTGTTCACACCTACGCCACGCACACGCCAGACGCAGCGTACGAGTGCGAGCAGCCAAT
>JAQFZO010000401.1:0-25782 GCA_034695885.1 Geophilus flavus
CAAAGGAATCGTGTTTTGGCAACAGCAGAGGACACAAAAATCATGTTTAACAGATTTTTAAATCTTCTCCAAACATGTGTAAGTTTAAAAGGGATAAACAGGTTTTTCTGTTTAAATCTAACGTTTTAAACCTGTTTATTTTTGTTTAAACAGAGTCTAATTCATTTTCGAATGCACTTACTGAAAATATACAAAAATGTGACTACTGTTCAAAGAAATGAGAATGAGGTATTACTTTGAACAGCATAAACTTTTTTTAAAAAAAGATATGAAAATCATCCGATTAATTTTTTCTGACTTGTGGGATGTGTAGTACAGCTTTGTGCCAGAAAAATAAAACCTTAAAATCAAAAAAATGTTAACTGTTTCAAAAGTTATTCCACTTTTTTCCCAAAAAATGTTCAAAGTCCCCTTTTTACGGTATTTTAAGTAGACCTGGTGCCGACTGCGCATGTGCACACGTGCAGATCACGGCCGTGTTGGCCTGGTATTGCTGGACGACGAAGCTGTTCTATTTTATTTGGAATGGCTGTCATTCTGGAAATTTTTCGACCAGATTTTGTCTGAAAAATTTTTTGGAGATTTTGCAAAATTGTAAGATTAAAGATTTGGAATTGTCATGGGATGTTTCTTGATGTTTCTTAATGTAATGTCTGTGTAGACTGACATACTCTTTTTATCTTTTACGTTTATACGTCAACAAAAAAGAGCTTTTTCCATTAATGTTGAATCCTTGTTTTCCTCTTTTTACCGTCTCCGTTTCCTCGGGACTATTTTGGCTTAAGCTGCTCTTGAGTTTCAGAGATGGGCAAAGTTGATGACATGCATTTTTCAGTGCTTTTAACTGTCTACCCAGGTCATTTCATTTAATTAATACTCTAGATTGCATCATAAAAACTAGCTATTTCTTTTATAAAGTGAAAAAACCGAGCTTTTAACAACACTCGTGCGGTAATAATCAAGGGTATCAAAGGTTGTTACCTTGAAAAAATAGTTTTAAAACGCTGTCTCATTTGTACAAACATTTTGTCGCGCTTGAAATTGGTTCAGTCTCACATTTTAAGAAATTGTCTAAGGAACCATAAGCTGTTGAAGTGGTTCACTAGAGCTATTGAGAAGATAATTAGTATGCACACTGTGGTTCTGCAATCCACTATACTAATGAGAAAAGTTTAGAGTTTCTACTTTGCGGTAAGATTTCGATGTTTGTGTGTGTAAACTGAATCATTGGAGTAAACAGTTTCCAAGATAGATAATTTCATAAATTTTTTTTTCTTGCTGTGAAATGTTTGTTTATGAAAGCGATGTTCACTAGTGCGTGGCTTAAGCAATTAATAAATGCCACTCGTAAATTATGATGAGGATTTTCAAAATAACTAAAAAAGTCAATATTTGAATAAAAGCCAGATGTTTATTTCAATTATTCAACTTGTTTGTTTGGCCATAGAAGTAACTGAATAAGGTCAAAAACGATTCAATAACAAAAGCGAAAACAAACCATTCACACTTACGTAACATTAGTTGCTTGAAAACAGTAGATAAGTAGACAGGTTGTGTTTTCTATAGTAACATGCCATATTTCAAAATGGGCAATAAATTTTTTTCCCTTTCTATTTTTTTTAAAGCAATAAAATTTTTTTCTCCTTTCAAGTTTTGACGTAACAGTTCTATCTGTTAATTTTAGTTTTTGAAAAATAAAATAAATGACAGTTATCAAATGTGTTATATTTTTTTTTCCTTTTATATATATTTTAACTGCATAGTTTGAAATAGAAAAAAATATCGAGGCGATAAAATAAACTGGGTTTTTTTTGTGCAAGGTCATTTTTATACCGAAAATGAGTTGGTTTTAGACGGTTGAAAGTTTATTGGTGGAAAGATTGCGGAAATAAAATTATGTGGTTGAAGTTCTAGTACGACTCAAAGTGCGATGAAATTATTTTTTATTTCCTACAAAGTTGTAAATTCTTTTTAAAACTTCTTTAAGATTTTTGCGGGCCGATGAATGAGATGTGATAGAATGAGCTACTTTCTTGTAAATCTGCCCGCTTTTCTTTGATGGTCCTAGAGGGAGTTGAGCGAGGCTTTGCTGCAAACTGAGAGATAAAGCCGAGTATGGGACATGAAATATTTATGTTGTATTAGAAAAAATTCTTTCCCTTTGACATGAAAGCTTGAATGTCCTCAAATTGTCTCTACACAAAATGGAAAGACAAGTGATTTACTGATCTCAAAAGGTCTCAATCGATTTTTTTATGGATGAATGAGTCTTATCACAATGGTTGGAGGGGAAAAAAGTATAAATAAAAAGGAAGAACTATTTATCTTCCATTAAAGGCTATTAATTCAAGTCACTTTCACATCATTTTATTCCATAAACGATCAAAAAATGACAAAAATCTGAACTTTTTTTCTAAAGTTTTAATATAAGTGACCAATTTCTATGTAATTTGAGTATTTCTATTTTTATCATCCTTTAAACTGTAAGTTGCACCTTTAAAAGCAACAAATTTTTATATCAGGAAAAGGCTAAAAGGTTTTAAACTTTTTTCAACAAACTAGTCCATCTTTAGTGCAGGCACCATTTGAGTTTGAGTGCCTTAGTTGGACCATTCAGTTGCTAAGCAACTCTTTGTATCCAAGGAAAAGCACACATGTGAATGTGGCACGTGTACGCCACTTTTATTTTTTGTCGTCGGTGGGCGTAGTTGCAGGTGTGGACTTGTGCTGTATAGTAAGCAGAGATTGTTGTTGTTTTACTGCAGACTCTTGTGCATTAAAATGACAATTGGAAATCGATACTTTCGAACAAGACAAATGAGTTTCGAGAGGTCAGAGATTAAATTCAAGAATTGAGCCACGTCCTGGTGTTTTCATAGGTGGTTAATTTCCAATTTTGCTCGCAATAAAGTGACACTATTCTAATAAAAGAATTGAAGATTGTTTCTCTACTTTTATAGTAATGAAATAATTGAAATTTATAGACCAGACCAGGTTGGATGTGATCAAGTTTTATTGCTTCTGAAGGTTGCAGCATTTAAAAGAAATGAAGAGAAGAGAGGAAAAAATTTGAAGAGGAAAAAAAAAACTTTCCAGAGCAAAAATAAGTATTAAAGCTGACAAATCGATTGATTGGTTCGTTGAAAAATATTCTAGGAATTTTATAAGAATTTTTAAATAAGTCCTTGGAATAATCGATTTAAAGGAATTTAATTAAGATTTTTTTTATATTTATTTATAAAATCTCAGATTTGTACAGTTATGATGACGTTATTGATTATTATATTGGATGTTTCATCCAATTTCCTTTTTCATCCATAATGCGCGGGTTTTCAAGAAAATATTTTTCTTCCTTCGAAACGCCTGAATTGTTTGAATACATCAACTAACATTTGGAAATTGACATTTAAATTTGAATTGAAATGACTGACTATTGTCATTTGACAAGTTTACGTGAATTAAGATAGATTCGATGTGGGAAATGGATTTGACATAAAAACACGAAAGCCATAGTCATCATCTCTAATACATCGTTCCATTTTCTAAAGTAATGCCGCTCGACTGTTGTTTGCTCATAACCATCGCTGACCATTTAACAATAATTAGGTCATTTTCATTCTGCACCATGTGTTTGCTTCTTAGATTAATGGATTAATTTATTACATTATGGCACTTTCTTTTCTTTTATATACGAAATATCTTCGATCTAAAAGTTCCTCAGAAAAAAAACAACTCATCTAACTTGTTTTGATTTTTTTTAAAAATTTACTTGTTTTTTTTTAAAGGCAACTTAATCCCGATTCGTGTAATTGGAAAAAAATCCTTAAATCTTCAGTTTCGTGATTTTTTTGTTTTCGAGTTGATAGACAGTGTAATTGGATGAGTAATCAATATAGGGATGTAGTTGAGAAAAGCAACAGACCAATCACATGCTTCAGTGCTCTGTTATAAGCTTTCGGCATATGGAGAAAATCTCGAGTGATGACAAAAGCTGCATGTTTAAATAAATAAATAAATAAATAAATAAATTCCAACTCATGTGAATGATCATCCACTAGACATTTAAAATACTACCTGTAATTGAAGAGTTTTAATACCATGGAAAATATTTGCTTTGTGCTCTGACATTCAGTTTGTCAATACTTTCTCTCTTTTTCTTCTATTCCTTAGTGAAAACTAAACATTTCACGAGGGGAATTAGACTTTTATGGGCACGTTATTTACATTGAACATTGTGTTTGAATGTCAAGACTTTCTTTTGTTTTTATTTCAATTTGGTTTTATGTCAAGATTCCTAACACACAATTTTTTTTGTAGAGAAAACTTCTCATTTATTCATGGAAAAAATTGTTATTGTCATCTACGCCACTATTCTTTTTTTTATTAATTATGTTGTTGTTCCGTAGACTCAAGCGCGCGCACTGCGCACATAAATATAAAATTGCGAAAGAAATCAAAATGAGTTGCGGGATTGTCTTAATCAATAGAAAATTGGAACTTTAAAGCCGACCAAAAAGCCGATTAAAAAGCCACAGTATAGAAACCCACCTGCGAGTATTCTATGTAAATGAAGCGATTATTTGTTTTTGCAGTGAGGTATATAAAAGGGAGTATTTTTTTCATTAAAACTATAGGAAAATAATCAATGCAGGTCACTATACGAAGCAATTTTAAAATTTTAATTATCTTATTTAATTAATTATTAGAAAATTTTGTTTTCATTTTTGCTATCACGTGTAATCTGCTCAGAAATATGAATGACGAAGGTTGATAACGAGCAAGAGGAGCAGATTTTTAATTAAATTTGAAGCTTAGCATTGAAGTTTGCTGCATTTGCTTGAAGCAGTTGCAAAGATGTCTTGAGCAATTACCACTTGCTCAACTTGAGTATTGGAACAGATAATTGAATCAGAGTGAAATGTTCTTCTTTGTGTCTTTTCACTTTCTCCCTCTATATTTTTTTAGGGGAAAATTTTATTTTACTTTTTTCTTTTCCAAAATCGACTCAAAACTCTACAATGTGCACTATACCACACATAAAAAGGACCCTCGAGGGTCAAAGAGAGAGAAGCAGAGCATAACTATAATGGATGCATGCATCATTGGGTTGATTTGTGCAAAGGGGTTTGCTTGAATGGGAAATTAAACTTTTCACGTAATTTGGCTGCCCAGCCAACAAAATAAGAGGAAGAATAAGGAGAAAGAAAAAAGGAAAATGGCAGCAGCAGTTGGACAGAGATTGAGGTTAATACATTCCCTCCCCCTTTTTTTTTTTTTTTTTTTTGTGCTTTCATTCTCTAATGGAAAGATTGCTAGGAATGTAATGGGGGTCGCAAATGTCGTGTGTGGTAGATTGCAATTTCAACTGTGGCTACGAAATTGAGTTTTGTAGATTTATTGACGAAATTATTTCGCTCTTAGTCCTTAATATCAATTTTGAGTTTCTTGCACTTTTCTAATTTCAAACTAAATTGCCGTACCTGGTTCTATGCTTGAACTAATCTAACACTCGTCCTAGAGTTATGGACACAAGAAGTTGTTTTAGCAGGCCATAATTTGCTTTGAAAATTGATACTTGCGGCGAATGTAGTTTTCAAGTTGACTTGTTATATAACGTGGACCTTGTTTCGTACTTTTGTTTATTCTTTTCTTATTATTTGTCTCATTCTTTTGTGGAATTGGTTTCCTGTCAGACTTTTGCTGCCTGGTTGAGTCTTTATTGGGAGGCTGTGATGGTAGAAAGCCAGCACCTGGGTGAAGACAAACAACAAATCAAAGAAAAAGTTGGCACGAGATGCTGGCTTGTAATACTTCAGGGCGCCTTTTTAAAAGGCGCTCAAATTTACCAAGTAATTAGTGCTAACTCGTACCTCGAGGCTCACGAGTGTGCACCTTATTTATCGAGATAACTAAGACATGTGAAAAAGACGCTCATTCTTTATGCATCAAAAACATTTTTGGTGCGAATTGAATGTTGATTACCGCTTTTTTTTTTGCATTTGAAAGGAATTTTTGGAAATAGATTGAAAAGAGAGTCCATGAATTTGAAAACAGATCAAGTTGCCTCTGGCACCTGCCACTGACATATCAATTGGGCGGTCTTGCCTCTTTTCTTTTGCTTCTCTCCATTTTTTTTTATCTTCCCTTTACTCATCTTCTTTAGCCTGGAATCAAATTCTTTACATAATCTTATTTGCAAACATATAAACAACGGATTTGTGCCCCCGCCCCCCTTTGTCGTTTCTCGATGCAAATCAAAATGGAAGAAATAAATAAAACTTTTCATAATATTAATCAATGACAAATAAATTGAATCACGTTTTGTATTAACAAATTATTTCTTGGTGACAGGTACTGTTCTTCAGAGAATGGAATTAAGCACATGATTAATTCCAACTTCGTGAGCCATTTAAAAGCATAGCCTTATGGTCATTTTGACAATTATGACAATTTTAAAGTCTGCTATGGCAATTAAAATTAGATCTGGATTTGCCTCGTTCGCACGTGACGGCGTTTATTTGATATCTAAGGTAATTAATTAATTTAATTGCTGACTTAGTTTATTTTAAACTTGACCTTTTCGTCTGTACTATGTGAAAGTTTCTGTCAAAACTGATTTATTTTCTTGCACGGAACAGATTAAAAGGAAATGTTATTTAAGACATCAAATCTTTTTCGAGCAAGTCAGCATAATGATACGATAGCAATAAAACAGCCGTTTTATACCCTCAAACTTCACTGCAGATTAAAGGGCAGGAAAGAAAACTGTAGTACGTAGTCAAATGTCTGAAGGTGAAGTGCAATGTCAGCTCTTTTGTCATTGAAATGAGAAAACCTTACAACACTGGCTGACTTCTCATTTCCCAGCTTAAAGGTCGTAAGTTAAAACGTGAATTGGGAAAATTTCAGTCTCCAAGAGTGAATTTCTTCAATGCTGATGACCAACTGGCTCATTTATTTTCGTCATTACAAACTCTCGTACGATTTATCACATTAATTACAATTTTTTTTAAAAAAATAAAAGTAAGTGTTTTTCTACGAATTTACTGTAGGTGGAGCAAACGACTTTGGTATAAGTTCAGAGAGCTTGTTATGAAATTGTGAAGCAATCAAAAAAGGAAAGTCAGCTTCTTAAGTGATTTAATGCACTTTATATGCCCCTTAAAGGCAAGAATAATATGCCACAACATTGGATTTCCATTAGACCTGAAGCTATATTGACAACGGAAGCCGTTTATAGTTTAAGCATGCTCATCATCTGCTGTGACGGTTTTGTAGAAGCTATTTCAAACACCGGGTTTAAGTTTGATGATTGGCCAGTTTATAGTGAGTCGGGTTTATAACTAGACAAGGAATAAGTTTAATACATATGTGGAACTTAAAACTTTATACGGTTGTTACAATGCTATAAAAAGTCCAGTAATGGCTGTCAAACCAAAAATTAAAATTTTCTTTGGAGTCGAAGAACATAACCATGCACCCAAATTCGATGACCCCCCTTTTTTTTATTGACTTTTGTATATAAATTTACACACGTCATAAAATTCAGTAAATATTTTTTTCTAAATTTAATGTCACACAATTTATTCGGTTTTTTTAACTTCCTCGTGCATGAACTTTGTAAAAGCGCAATTACAAACTGAAATTTAATTATAGAATATCAGCGCTCGCTTTTAAAATATATGTTTTCCACCCTCCGATTGGAAATTGAGAATCTAATTGAATCGCGACATTGAATTAATTATGTGATTTATTGTAATCCAATTTGGATGATGGTATAAAAGAAAGTTCCATTCGATGCGCAAACGCGAGTTTTAACACTATAAACCCTGAGTATGGTTAATATAAAATTGATTGGCGAAGGGATAAGCAGAAATGGGTTGTAAATACTCGAGTATCTCAACATTTGACAGATACGAACCAGTGTCGTCCGAAAATATTGACCCAGTCCTCTTGTCATATCAAGACTTGAAATCAATATCTTAAGGGCTTCAACATTTCGAACTTCTCTCTCGCAGCACTTCTATTATTAGTCCATAGGCCTGGCAGTCTTCAATACAGAACTTGATATCGAGGGATTTATTTTCTCCCGCATTGAATTATTTCCTCGTTCAGATCCACTATCACATACAATGGCAAGCAACTTGCAGAGATGTATCGAAGGACATAACTTTCTTATTTGCGACCATTAATTAATTTTTGTTATCGCACCCAGAATTGTTCGCACATCACCTCTAGTACATTATCGGGCAAAACATCGCATTACTGTCTCTCTTATCACGACCTTGGCGTGATGATAGCTTATTAAATGTCTTTAATGTTCGAAGACGGCGCATTTAAAACTTTTTATTTTTTGCTTTATTGCAGTTTATGGTTTGGCATTTCGTTTTAAATTTGTTTTTAATTTTTTTTTATTTTGAGTTTTATTTTTTGTTTGTTGCCAATTTGTTTTTGATACTTTTCCTTATTTGCCACTTTCCTAGATTCATTGGTTTGAGCAATAAAAATAGCGGGTACTTCTTGGAAAAACCCTTGGTGTGTTGGTTCATTACCTTTGATGGCTTTTGGTATAAAATAAGTTTATTGCGTACAGATTTTAATTTGGGTGTTAAATGGCAAGGAAAGTGCATTAGGTGTTAATATTTCAACGGTTGAAGTTGAAAAAATAAGGAAATGCCAGTTGAAAAATGGCTTTCAAGTTTTGATTATTTTTTATTTCAAAAAAATTCAATTTCCAATGAATGTGTGAACATCTGGGAGTAATTTGTTACAGTTTTATCAACGTGAAAAAGTAATTGATCGTTTTCATCTAGTAATAAATTCTTATTTTTTTCCTATTTTAAAGGAAGATAAGAAAACTTTTGTATAGAAATGGCATTAAAAGTTTATATACAAAATAAAAATATCGCTTCGATAGCATCAAATGACTGGAGACGAGGTTTAGATGATCATCATCGTGCATTATACCGTACTGTAAATCACTGGTTTTTATGTTTATATTTTTGTGGTCGTTTTTATGTAAAAAAAAGTACGGTATATAAGACAAACGACATGAGCAGTAATCGAGCCATCTTTTCCTTGTTATACGTCTTCTTTAATGCACGTGGGGAAATATGTGGTATGGCAAAGATAAGGCACGAGACTGGGGCCGAGATTAAATGCACTTTCTTCGTATTACACTTTACCTTCATCACTTTTCTTCGCGCTTCATGTTAATCTGTGAGTAGCACTGCTGGTCTTTACTTAAGATGTTATCTAATTCAACTTCTCATTGCTGCTGCGTTTTAACTTAATTTTATTTTTTATTTCCTTCACTTGCCCTCAGTCCTTCATACACATTAACTGCTTCATAGGCTAATTGACAACCATACGGGTGCCATTAGTGTTTGATAGGAATGTTTGCCAGGAAAAAGGTTTTTCCCTGTTTGTTTAGAAGTTGTAGGAAAAAGTGTTATTGTCGTCTACTTTTCAAAAGATCGATGCAAAAACTGAAAACTTAGCCGCTGTTATACATCAGGTTACTCATCCATTAAAAACATCGCTTGATAAATCCAATAAAGTTTACCTAGCAACTGCAATATGAAAAAAGAAACTCTGTTCTCTTGAAAGCTGAAAGCAGAGAAAAGAGAAGGGGGAAAAAAACTGGTTACTCCAGTTTTTGTATACACGTTTTTAGGTAATGTATTCCTATATGAATATTTCAATTTTCAATTGAATTTTTTTCGTTTTTTGTATTTGTTTTATACAAAAGAAAAACCATGAATATTAAATTTCTAAACTACAGTAAATATATATTTGAAGTTTAAAGTGGTATCTGAAATCGATTAATGTATTGTCCCTTACAAAACATGTTTTTATACATTCTTCTTTACTTTGGAAAAATCTGTTGCAAAAGTTTACCTTGTATTAAAGGTAAAATTTATTTTCTGTACGTTTTTTTCTCGTCTGGAAATCTGGAGCGCTTGGCTTTTGGCTTCATGCCACTGGCACTGGCAGTAGAGATACCGTTGTGTAATTATTTGAAAAGATGCCTTTGCACATCGGTTTTCAATAGTCTACATACTGTTACTCGAGCACAAAATTAAACACACGTCTGAATAATAATTTTTCATTCGCCATCTGACGAACCCAGAGCAATTCTGAAAATTACAGTATACAAAACAACAAACAGATAGATACTCAATAATCATAACGCCAGGTTATTGCTTAATGCCTATAATCATTTTATTTTTATTACAGCTTCATTCGCATCTCTCACTTTACGGAATTCGAATAAAGCTTCATGAGAACATAACAAACAGACACACACATGGTGAGGGGCTAGGAGGAGGCGTTAATTTAAAATATGATATTTGTATCATATAACGGAAAGACTCATGGAAATTGGATTTATTTCAGGAAACTGTTGTGAACATTAAAGTTGACATCATAGAAAATTTAACGGCACTGATACGACTATTTCACGACTTGTTTTGAGGCTCATACAGTTTGTATGTGATACCATTCCACTACGGTCCACATCTTTGATTTATTTATTCTCTTTTAGTTAGAAATGATTTCCAATGCAGCCCTCAGAGGCTTTGCTGCGCAGCATGGGGTTATAACTTTGTCAAGAAGTTGATTTACCCGTTATTTACGAACCTTTTCATAAGTTATGATACGTAATGTATACTATAGTAGAGAAGAATGACAATTTAACAAAAAATCTTAGTTCTGTTGTTTTATACAAACAAAATTAAGACTTAAATCTTCATTATAAACCATATCACCAGCGCTTTTGTTTCAAGTGTCACTTTCTCTTTAAAGACTCCTTACACTTACATTTCCCCTATCCTGGCATCTTAGATAACGCAGATCTTTTTTTTTTTTTTTATTTTACTTTTTTTTCCTTGAATCCTTTTCTTTCTTCTTCAGCTAAGGCTGACAAAATTCCATCTTATTTTTTCCCCACTCTTTAAATCCCTATTTCTTTTCTTTCTATGCAAGGATTTCACGGGTCTTCACTTCACTTTTACCCTTTACTTTTCTCATTTTTGATTCCCATTGCCGGCTTTTGCATGATGATTTGTCTCTGCCCATTTTACATTTCCAATACCGTATGTTCATTTTATTCTTCAAATGTTGCCTTTGTGATCAGGAGCGTGGCATTGATATATTTTTCGCTCGCAGCGGTGATCAGTTTCTTTTTTCCATTTATCCATTGAAGTCTTGTAATTTGTCCTTGTCCACCCATTTTCTTTTTTTCATTCAGACGAGACACGATCGCATGCTAAGCCTCACTTTGGTGTCATTAATCAGAGCAAAAGGGAATGAAAAATGGATTTTGACCGCAGAAAACTAAGTTGTCATTGCTTGATTGATGCACAAGGTAAACTAATGAGATGATTAAATTTAAATACTAAAAGTGTTTTTCCAAAGTTAGTGCATATATTGTACTGTAGTAATGGGCTAGAAGAAGGTACAATGAATTATTCAGTCGTAAGAAGGAAATAAGAACGTACCGTACTTAGTTTATTTGCTCTTTGTTTTCTTTTATTCGTACAACTTAATTAGTTTTGATGGTAGGAAATGGAAATAAAGTGATATACTTGTATTTTTTTTTATTAAAAAAAATCCCATTAGTTTGTTAAATTGACTTTTCTATTGAATCAAAGGGGAAGAAATGTTTTTGTGGTTTCGAGTTAACAAAAGACAATACAAAGGAAAATTCCCTAGTGAGGAAAGAGGAGAATGAACAGGAAGTAGGGGGAGCCACTGGGGTTGATTTAGTGGAAAGTCGTTAATGAGGTAGGTAATTGGGTTGTGAACATGTAGCTACAATTTGCTGATGAAGTTAGTGTAACATTTTAAAAAAATTTTTTTTTTTTCAGAAAGTTTACTAAAGTGGAAAATGTCGACTTTAAATGTTTGGACCATTTTTCTTGCATGTCTGGAACAGTCTAAATGCAGTTGCAAGACAATATTCTTTCAAGTATGCATTTGGGAAATGCTTTTTTTCGCTTTCACGTGTGGTAAATGTCGGTTGCGAATCTGTTGCAAGATGTTTTTAGGTGGATGGTTTAGTATCCGTTCATCTTTTGTGTTCATTTACTCAGATGTAAGTAGCTGCACCCATCAGAGCAATTCCATCATGTGTGCACGCACGCGCAGATTCAGTTGGCAGCTTCCGGGTCGTTACGAGCTAGCAAATGAAGTGAATAAGAAAAACATTGGTGCCATGGGAGGAATGTGAGAGCAAGCAGGAAGAGGTGGGTGAAGACGAAAGAATCAAATAGAAAACAATTTCTAGCAAATGTTTTTCCAATACATAACTGAAACTGAAATTTCGCCTGTTTTTCTCTCTTTTTTTCTTTCTTTCTTGTTTCAATATGTGTGCAAATGTCTAAAATTTTAATATCGTTTAACTGTGCAAAGGTTTTAATAACATTTATGTCAAATGTTGGGTTGGTTTTTGACAGATTGTTTTTCTTGCTAATGCTTCAGTTCAAATATGAAACAAATTTAATTCAATTTGATTCAATGACACCCTATCGAGACTCACCAAAAAGTTTCAAACATAAGATTTGTCGTTTGATTTTATGTTCGCTAAATACGATGAAAACAAGACGCTCGTAAAAGAAAAAAATATTTGAAATTCCGAACCTCTGCTCTTTTCATTGGAAATAAGAAAGACGATAAATCTTTGTCATGTCATCGCAGCTCACAATACCTCTACATTCAATTTAGAAATGATTAAATCAAGTTATGTCTAAATATTTATTTAATTTGTTTGTTTGTTTGTTTGCACGCACACAAGCAAGAAAATTTGATTAAATTTCTTTATTATACAATCAAAGCTTCATTTTTAAATGTTTGCTAGAATTAATAAGACGATGAAATTTTACGAGCTTAACTACAAATCAAGCAAAACACACTTTAAAAGCAGAAAAAAAATCAAATAGTCTTTTAATTTTTCTCAGAAACAGCTCTCGGAACGAATCTTCCCACAAATGACGTGTGAGTGATGTCACACGGTTCGATACGCGGTTCTCTGCTAGCGTTGCTTTCCTTCATCACGTGTTGCTCAGTCGGCGTTTTGCTTGCACCAGGTGACGATGTCAGTGGTTGAGAAGGATGATATCAGGTGGAGACAATGATTTTAATTTCTTTGACATTTTTTACCCTTTCCTTGACATCCTTGGCGACATCGACCGATCCTTTGCTCCGATTCCTGAGGTTCATACCGAAAAAAGAGGTGAATTTAGGCATCAATTACACTTGGCCTATCAGAAGAGTCGCAGAAATCGAAGGTGATCTCATCTTAGGTGGTTTAATGATGGTTCACGAACGGGAAGATAAGTTCACGTGCGGGCCCATCATGCCCCAAGGCGGCATTCAAGCGCTAGAAACAATGCTTTATACGGTCGACTACATTAACGAATTGCCGGACTTCTTACCTGGGATCAAAATTGGAGTTCACGTTTTGGATGACTGTGATAAGGATACGTATGGATTAGAACAAGCAGTCGATTTCATCAAAGGTACCTACTACATTTTTAATCCATTTTATGTTGTGAAACTTAAGGAGTTTAATTGGGTATTAACGTAAGGCTTTAAAACTGTGAGCTTTTAATTTTTAAAAAAAAATTTTGTTAGTCCTATCTCGAAAACAAGTAGTTATTTACATTTAAGTTGATTCCTGCAATTAACAAGCAATTAATTTTATGCCTTTATCAGGCTCTGTTTAGTCGTGATAAGACGCATACATGTCAATCACTCTATCCTATCTTCGAACCGAATCGTATTTCCTTGGTTTAATTTCCTTGGCTCTTTTTTCCCTTTTAATTACCAATTTGTTTTTGTTTGTTGGAATAATCTCTAAGCGATTCAATTTGGTGCGGGTGATTAAAAAGAAAACCCCCATTCAGTCCGTTTCCAGGTGTGGTTTATTCGTATTTGGAAAATCTTCAATCTTGTAATGTGGCAAACAACATCCGGGTAAAGAAAATCGAAAATAACGTCATAGAAGTAATTTACCGCACTTTTAAAGCGAAATTAATGAGGATTTTAATCGTTTTATAAACTTTGATAAATTATAACTATTAACGTGTTTTTAATTTGATAACTGCGAAATAATTTTAATGTTTTTTTAAATCCCATAGCACGGGTGTAATTACATTAGTTTTATATAACCAATAATTACACAGCGTAGACTTTGTCTGACAACAACCCAACACTTGAATTATTTCCACTTACTCAGCCGTGTTTATAACCAAAAGCCGTGTTCGCAAGTGTTAAAAGGTGAAGCCAAACCGCAAAAGCTCCCCTTTTCCCCCTTTTCAGTAAGCAAATCCTCGATACCTGCAAATTACAACGTATACGCGTGTAATGCATACATAACACCATGTCTATGCATTTGTTTACCGTTTAAATCCTTTTAAGCGTTACTTTAAAAAATTTAAATTCATGTCATGACCATTTCATTCATATCTTCGTACGCATTAAAGGTCGAAGACACCAAACGAGTCCGTGACAGAAATTTAACTTTTTTAAATTTTATTGGAATTGATTGATTGATCGATTGAATTTTCGTTACGTAATTTATTTGGTTTGATCATTAATTGGCCAACTTTAAAGTAGAAATCAATTGCATGAATTGTTTATGAAGAACGTAACAAGTTTTGATGCAAACGGTTTTGGATTTGTTTGTGAAAATATCACAACGGCCGTATAGTTGTTTATTGGAATTAGTTTTGAACAAATTGAATGGAACTATATTACATCAGCTCCACACGTTCTGAAAACATGAACTAATTTCATGATTGTAGCTTAAAATAGATACGTACGTTATTTTAAAGTGTTGTTGGCGTGTATTAATTACTAGCGTAGTCGAAACGGAGTTAGTAGATTAGCCACTCGAATCGTAAGTGCATAAGTATATCTAAAAAGCAACCATTCAGTAAATTTCTGAATGAAATATTCAAGAGCTTCAACTTTCCAACCTCCAAACAATTATATCCTTTACTCTTTAAACATTAGGAGCGGCTCGACAAATTTATTGTGTAAACGTGTTGCGAGATTAAAGTGCTGCAGAATCCTCTAAACTACGCTAATATCCAAGTTTGTATAGAAATGAAAGTTTCTACGATTCATTATTAACCAACCTTAAAATTTAAATTCCCCCAGCAAAACTTTTTATGGTTTACCGTACTATTCATGTACTGATGCTAGTGAAAGATGTGATAAGAGTGAGTGATGGAAAGCATATACAATTCCCGACTTTGCCCTTCGCATTTCACACTTAATTTGGTTTAACCTTCAACTAAACGGGTCTAAAGACCTATTATTCACTGCTCTCCAATGCCCGTCACGCATTTAGTAATGCAAATCGAATTATTTGTGTTGAGTTCCTCTGCATAATTGTGGCAGTTATACAGTGTTGGATGAAGGCGATTTTGTGCCTTTTGAATTCAGGCTACGAATTTCATGATTTGAATAGAAGCAACTTTCTTATTTTTTCCATTCCAGAGATATTTGTTATGTGTCAAGTGCAACCATGACCGTTAAATCACGCAATTTGGATTCTTTTTCGAGCAACCGGTTTTGTAATTATACTCTTAACAGTTGACATCACGCATGTCCTTAAAATGATGCAGTTCAACACGAACTTGGGCGGAAGGCAAATGGACTAAATGTCCTTTCAAATGCACTCGCAGCGAACTTAAAGCGAAACAATTACATAATAGCTAGAGTCAAATAAAGCTTTTCTATTTATAAAGCGTAATTTGTTTTGCGGGCAGAAATTAATTTCAATCTTTTGCTTCCTTTAGTCAATAAAAAACAAAAATAATAAAAATACAGTAATAAATTATTAATATATTCAATTCAATCTTCACAACTCTCGCACTGACTTCTGTTTGTGGTTTTATTTTTTCTTCAAATCCTTCTGGTTCATTTGTGATGAAGTTTATTAGGGTTCCCATCAGGGATCGAATGGAGAAACTTTCAATTGCATTTCCATTGCAAATGTGAAAACTTTTCTTTATCAACATTGCTTAAGAAAATTTTTTTCCCCTAAATCTATTTTTTTTTTATCCTTTGCTAAATCTATTACTGTTTTTAAATCCATAAATTGAACGTCCTATTTGTTTGTGTTATTGCCGTTGTCGCTCTTGTTGACCTTTTAGTTCGGTTCGGCTTTGTTTCAGAGGCTTTTTCTTTAACTGAGGTGTTTGCTCAGTGATAAGTTGGTTGTTGCTTGGCAACTGAGACTTGAAATATTTGACTTGTAAGTTGTTATGTTTATTGGTCGACTTGTTTTAAATTTAATTATTGCTGAGTGGAAGATGGAAAATTGTTTAATTATCATAATCCCTAATCGTCGTTACAAATCACGACGACATCTAAGTAAATTCTATTTAAGTGATAATTGCTAGACATTATGTCGATTTTCGACTCTAGAAAACTCGATTAAATTTTTTCCAAGTAATCAAACTTGATCTCTGGGTGTGGACACTTCGCAAATTGCCATTTGATGGTTGATCTTTTATTGGCTTCTCCTTTAGAGAATCTCTCAGATTTTCACTTTAATCTGATTGGTTGAGGGGGCCAGAGACCAAAACTAACTGAATAACTGGAAATGGAAGTAGACACATCTCTGCAGAGATCCGTGCGAAAGGATATCATTTCTGTGAGCAAGTGTGCCACTGTCGCATTGGATTTCACATACCATATGAAGATAGAAAATGAGGAAAAAATCTGTCCGGCAGGGATGAAGAATTTTGTCATCTCGTGTTGTCGTAATTGTGTGTAATCAAGCATTAATTAGGATCACGTTTTCTGCGTACAAATATAATAAAATCAGGCGGAAAAGACATTATCTTTATAAGGGTGGGTTCTGGTTTCAAACGAGAAAATTTGTTTGTTTACTAAAATTGAAATTTGACTTGATCCTGATGATTTTTAAAGACGTCTTTTCTGTTGGTCATCGATAAGAATCAGTAAATAGGGCAGAGTTTGAATTTATTGAAGATTAACTCGCAAGTTTAATTAAAAAGGCAGTAGTGCCCAGATAAACAAAGATGGCGTTTGAAAATTCCGGTTGATAAGACTGGATGTAATTGAAGGTTCCATCATGTCATCTCCTTATGCGATGCTATGTAAATGAAATTTGATGAAATGAATTTAAAGATGCATGCTATTGGGTCGACGGTATAATTATAAACTGAAGTATTATGGTTAATAAATCGAGGAAGGTACAGTACAATAATGTCAATAAAATCAATATGGGATTTTTCTCTAAATACGGTTAAAGCTGGAAGCCACTTACTCATGCACGTGTCATGCTTTTAAGTGAGGAATTGATCTGCACAATTACTTGTCACTCAGGGCTATGTGCATTTAGCAGAGGTGCGAGTGCTACTATAATTAAGCAAAATCTTTTTCGTCGTGCCCTATGAAAATTTTCAAGAAGTTCATTGCGAGTGAAATTGCAAGGTTAATAATTAAAAGTAAGCTTAATTAAAAATCGCAACTGGAATTTTTAGATACTGCACAGCACTAATTGAAAATCTCAGCCGGAGTGATGTTCGGCAGAGAAGTTTTGTGTAGTTAATTTTTTGGGGAATTAAAGATGGTGTCGATTCAAATTGATACTGATCTATATCTCTTTAATCGGTTTTTTCCCCTATTTCTTTACAAATGGAATTAAGGTCACATTGCAATTACCACCTTACAAGTCTCTCACAAGTCTCATGGGAAATGAGAACGTGCTTTTTGGCCTTGCGGAGCCCATTTACGTTATGGGTAGACCTGTTTCTGATGAGCTTATTTCAAACATCGATTTTTTATTTTTATTTTTTTTATATTCTATTTACGCTTTTTTATCATATTTTTCTATCCGCAATTTTTTTTTAAACTAAAAAACTCAGATGGCACGTTATTTATTTTGACAGTAAGGAGTAGGGACCATTTTCAAATGGGTGTTATAAATTGCTGAGCGCACGAAGTTTTTAATCCCAAACTTTAATTTCCGTAGCTGAGTAAAGGGCATTTTATTTTACGTGACCTGACAACAAAATCCGAAACGGGTTTCGTTCGGTAACCGAGAGGGATCAACACTCAGTTCCGGTTATCAAGAGTGATTTTTATCTTTTAATTCCCAAACGAGTGCCTGTGATAATGAGGTGTTTGTGCCTATTCAAAGATTTCCAATCAAATACAATCAGATCTCGTCTGATCGTCGCTCATTTGTCCTCATTAGAAAACACTTTATTCAAATTGAAAAGTTTAGTCATGTTTTTTTATTTCCAATGTTGATTTCTTTCCCCCGAAACGAAACATTCAAATCAGTACATCGCTCGATGATTCAGACGAATCCCCCGAAGAACCGAGTAAAACCATCCGTTTTAATCATATTGTTTATAATGTAAGTTTTGATCATTTAGTTTGTAATTATTTTGGCCTTAAAATTCCTCGGAACACACTAAACGGCATCTGGCTTTTTTCTGATTTCGAGCGATTTTCACTTCTTATCACATTTTTAATTACTATAATTAAATTTATATCTGTATCGAAATTCACTGGAGATCTTAATCATTCATACGCTGTTCTTTTTTGTGCTAAGTCATCAATTAGCTACAATCCGCAGAATACTTGTTTTTGAGGGTTTTTAAAATTCTGTGCCAATTCTCAGTACAGAAAATGCCAAGAGGTTGCATTTGAGCGCTTGAGCTAATTTGTCATCAAATGCTCATGTTTGGAATTGCAAATCCGTTTTCTATCTACTTAGACTTAATTGAAAGCATGTTCTTTTTATGTAGCCAAAGAGTTTTAAAATGTAATATGCTAAGTAAATAAGGAAGGAAGGGAAAAACATTTACTTGACTTGCCATTCGTTGCACCTGCCATTGATTTCTAAGGAAAATTTACTGAAATGCCTTATTGGGGGCAATTACTGTTTTTTTTTGGGCTTTGTGGATTTGGTTTTTGTTAGCTGACAGATTTGACACCGGTTTTGTATGAATTTCAGAAGGGTTTGAGAGGTTTTCATAGATCCAAATGATAAATTGGCTGCTGTTGACTTTGTAAAGACTACTTTTTTCCAACAGCCTTCTCTTTTTTATTTTATTTTACTTATTCTTCTTTGCCGAATCTCGGTCCGTGTAATGGATCTTATGATAGATGATGCTTAATGGTTGCTACGATATAACAATTTAATATGTGATTAATGAATTCTTTTGCTTCTGTTACATTTCTTCCAAGCTTTGGGAGTGGGAGCAGAAATTGTCTGTAAAGATAATTACATCACCGTGTTGGCCAGAAATTACTTTATGTTGTTTGTAATGCCGAAGGGATATTACGACATTCATTTTTAAACCGTGGGATTTGGGATGTTTGAAAGTAGCGCTGGATGAAGTTGAAATTATTACCGTCGACTTTTATTTTGAGAGTCAATATCATGCTACAGAGTCAATATCATCTTGCTGGACATCATATGTATGCTGGATATAAGGGACGAAGATATTGAAAGTTTTTTATATCTCACTCCACTGAATTTCTTGACTTTGAGGGCACACATGCCTTAAAAATATGTCCGCAGGAAGCGTTTTGCTCTTATATCACGTAGTTTTGTTTGTAGTTTAAATGGAAGCGTATAATAAAAAGTTTTGGATAAATATTTGCATTGCATTGTACCAACAAAAACTCAACTCGATGTAATTTAATCCGACAATTAGTGAAAACATACAGAGGCAAATTAATAAAAAATATTTTTCTCTTTTATCTTTCTCCGTTTAGTGTAGTTGCCGAGCAACAGGGAAATCTAATTTTAGTGATAAAATATTATCATTGTGAATAAGAAACAACAAAATCAGCTACGAAGCTAGTCAAATGCTTAAAGCTGAATTTTTGAGCGTGTAATTTTCAAAAAAAAGTGTTTGTTGCGGAAAGATCGATATATTTTTTTTTTTAAACAAATTCTAAATTTTGAAATTCTAAAACAAACATATAAATAATATTTTCACAGTTACCGAATTTTAATACAGTTCTCGGGTTGTGGATCATGTTATCCGACCAATTTATTCTAATCATTGCAACTCATTAATTAATTTTGTCAATAATTTAAATACCAACATTTTAGATGCATGATGGTCTGATTAAGAGTAAACCAACTAAGTAGGTCATCCGACGAGCAATTTTGACCTATGACATGCGAGCTAATGACTTAATTTATTTCATTTATCTCACTAAAATTACATTTTAATATTTCACGATGTTTATGAGTAAACTTTAAAATTTAAATTATTTCTTTAAAAAAATCCCAGAAAAATAAATCCTTTATACTTGTATAGCCATACGTCCTTCTGTGTACTAATCTTGAACATTTCCGGTCGGGCATTTGCGGTGAAATTGAATGGAAATGTTGTCAAAAGGTGGTGTCATGTGATAAGTTGCAACTTCAGAGTTTGATTCACGTCAGAGGTGGGAAACTGGGAAGAAGTGAAAACGAGTGCAAAGCCTCTGTCATTACCATGTGAGACATGTGACACCTTTTGCTACAATGATTTGGGTCCAGTTCCCATGACAACATCTAAGCACACGCATTCGTTTTCAGGTTTTTTTTTCTTTATTTTCCCTTATATTTTTCTCCACTTCCTCACTCAGGAAATTGCATTCCAACCTATGGTAAACTAATACAGGATTCACAGAATGAATGAAAAAAAAAAAAAAACTTGGAATTTTCATTTAGATGTATTTACATTGGAATATTACCATGGAAATACATAAAAGTCAATTTTGTTTGATCACAATGGAGTTCATGATTCCGGAAGAAATTAATAAAAAATTGTCTACAAAAATTAGACTTGACTGTATTAAAGTTACGAAAATTGGTCCCCATTGGTTTTTAGTGCAGCAGGCTGGGATTGCGTAGTAATTATTAATTCATGCTTGCAACTAAGGGGCTTTTGTTTTAACGTGAAATGTTTTATGCATCAGACTTTTCTCTTTTTCTTAGTCTAAGTTCTATTAGCTTGATAATATCAGAAGTAGTTGGTCTGAAACGGGGCCAAGTCTTGTCAGATTCGATTTTTTAATTAACTTTTATCGTTGCCTTTTTCTTTTAGCCTTCTATTTTATTATAGGCCTTTTATAATTTATTTAAATTTTCTTTATTAATTCAACTGCGGATACGTGGGTATTCAAGTTTCTTACTGCAATTACTCGAGCATTTTGGAAGAGTATTTAAAGTGCACTCTTTTATACGGATTTAATGAAATTTCTTCATTTTCTTTTTCTTATCTGTTTTAGGATCACTAAGTAATATAGACGATGGCGAGTACAAATGCCCAGATGACTCGTCTCCAACTGGTCATCCTAAGGTCGTTTCTGGGGTTATAGGGGCGGCTTCTAGTGTCACTTCCATACAAGTTGCCAATTTACTTCGGTTATTCAAGATACCGCAGGTAAGCAATTTTATACAATAGACTGAATGCGCGTTAGGTCGAGCGAGTCTCTTCCTTTATCTTTTCTTATTTATCACAAAATAATCAATTATAACTCGGTTCAAAAGTTTGTGGTCATTTACCACCAACCGACGATACATTATTTAAGTTTATGAGATGAACAAAGAGCAAAACTATTTTAAAATTTAATGTACAGTGGTGTTGTACCGTATGCTGGGAGTGAGAGAGGAAATTTATAATGCAATAGTTTTGTTATCTTGCAACTTTCTCTCTGGTTTTAGGTTTATTCTATTTTTTAATCTCATTTTTTTGCTGAATGATGCAATTTTTTATTCAGTAATCTCCAAATAGACTTCCCTCTTTATTATTTCATATTTGATGTTGAAATTGCATTTTCTTTCCTAATCTTCTTATGGAAATGAGACCTTTGAACTGCAGTTCTGAATATTATTGCGATGGAATTAAATCTTTTCTAATTGGAATGGACCAATTGGAAGTGTGCTAGTGTTCATTTTTTGTTCGTTCAAATTTAGTTTATTGTTTGAGGTTTTAATTAAATTGTGCACTCAAATTTTTATTCCTTGTCGGAATTAATGAAAACATGCCTAAGATGCTAGAGATTGCGTTGTTTCTCATTGCAAAGGCAAAATTTTTTCTTAGGCGAAGCAAATGCTCAACAAGTATTTGTGGTTTGCGCAAACGTGTGAAAAATTCTTCTTGAGCAATAAATGGAGTGTAGACTCGAATTACTTTTAAACTTCTATTTTCACATTTTTATTAGGATCGTAAGCATGTTATTTGTTATTTGCATGAATGTTTAATAAAGCGTTAAGGAGTTTTTTATGTACTAGAAAGTTTCATTCATTATTTAATTTTTTTTATATACCTGCAGAAACATCTGTCGCCATGTAAATCTTTAAAATTTAAACGCCTGAGGTTGTTGCGAGTTGCGACCGTGTAGGTCGATTTTTGATATTTTAAAATATTTTATTTAAATTTTAAACTTGACAACTTTTAAGAGCTGGAAACCGTTTGATGCAGTATAGTGTGAGAGAGAAAAACAAACTGTCAAAAAAATCGATTACTGAAAGAGATTTGAATGTTGTTGGATGTTGATTTTGGAATCAAGTCGGGCAGGCAAGCCACCAATACCGGAAGAACACTTGAGTCAACATAGAGAGAAAAGAAAAGAAAGAAAGGGGTTTGAGGCATCAATCTTTAGAATCTAAAGTTCGCACCATTGCTGCTGACAGGGTTAGTGGAAAATTTATGCAAAATAAATTAATGGAAAAAGTGAGAGAAAATTTCATAAAACACCAATTAAAAATGAATCAAAAAAATGTTCTTTTTTTTAAAAAAAATTTTTTGATTTGATTTTAATAATTTATTTAAACATTTGAAGAACTCGGCTTTATTTCACATTGAAATCTTTTTGCGTATTCATGAGCAGCGTTTTTTTTACTGTTTGAAAAACCTCACGTAACGTGTAATTAATTGAAACAAAAAGCCAAAAGTTTAATTTCTTATACCACCGTTTGCGTCTGAATTATGGCCATTTATGTATTAAGTAGTCCACAAACGTTTCTCTTCTTTCTTTTATTTCTTATACATTTTATTGTTTCAACACCTGAACGCTCATAAAGCCACAACTGCAATTCTTTGTGATGGTCAAAAGCTCCGCCTGAATGTCAACTTGCCTGCAGTATGTGATAAGGAGCTCTCTGCGTGAGGGAAAATTGAGTCGATTTTCCTATACTGAAAAAAAAGAGGTGGAGAAATCTCATTGTACGTACATTTGCAAATATATCTAAAAATCGATTGACAGGTGTCGGTTCCAATTTCCAATGTTCCCCACGGTCGGTTTGGATAATTATCGATTTCTTTGGTTCTTCTGCTTTATCATTTCTTTTATTACTGCTTTAAAAACCGAGCAATGGTAGAAATTTTTCACATTTAACCTTTTCTTTTTTTATTATTTCCATAGGTCAGTTTTTTTTCCACTAGTCCCGAATTGAGTAACAAGGATAGATTCGAGTACTTTAGTAGAACAATCCCATCAGATACCTATCAAGTGAGCGCCATGGTGGATATTGTAAAAAAGATGAACTGGACTTACATATCAATCATTTTCGAGGAATCCAACTACGGGATTAAAGTAGGATTTTTTCTTCCTTCCGAAATTGAATTTGAATAAATGATAAATCGCTTTTCAGGCGTTCGAAGTTCTCGAAGACCAACTAGCTCAGCACAATATTTGCATCGCTGTTAAAGAAAGACTAGTCAAAGATTCTGGTGTGGCAGGTGAAGGAGCTTACGACGTAATTGTGCAAAAACTTTTAAATAAAAGAGCAAAAGGAGTCATTATTTTTGGATCAGATCAAGAGGTCGCCGGAGTGATGAGAGCCGTTCGAAGAAACAATGCAACGGGAAAGTTCTCGTGGATCGGAAGTGACGGCTGGAGTGCAAGGAGGCTGGTGTCAGATGGAAACGAAAGAGAGGTCGAAGGTACTTTATCACTTCAGCCACGAGCAAATCCAGTCGACGGATTCGACGAGTATTTTTTGGGTTTGTCTGTCAAAACCAACAAACGCAATCCATGGTTCGTGGAATATTGGGAGGATTATTTTCGGTGTAAATATCCAAACAGTTCCACGACGCCGTACAATCAGGAGTACACACAAAACTGTACTGGAGACGAGGTTATGACTTATGAGAACGGTTATCAGGCTGAGGGACAGCTGCAGTTCGTCAGTGATGCCGTTATGGTGTTTGCTCACGCATTCAAGTAAGAATTCATTTACAAAATATTGCGATAGCGCGCCGTGTTAACATAGAAAAAGTTGTTATAAATGTTAGTGGGAAGGGAAAGTCTCGAGAGCACATGTGCAGCGAGTAATTAATCATTAGCCCAAATGTGAAAATGATACTATTTTACCATAAGTAAGGGTTAGTTTAAAGTTATGGAGATAGAAATTATATTTTCTTGAGGTTATTCCAGTGTAATTAAAATAAAATTTTCTCATTTTAGTAAGACACATTAACTTTTTTTTTATATAAATATTGGAAATGATATTTGTATTTATTTCTAAATGATTGATCCACTTTATATACCTAATAATAATAGCCATAAAATATAATGGAGGTCGCAGGTGATTAATACTTGAAGTTTCGTTCAGGCGTCTACATGAAGAATTATGTGGCGGGGCTCCAAAATTGTGCGAAAAGATGAGACAAATCGATGGGAGTCAGCTAAACAACTATGTGCGAGGCGTAAACTTCACCGGTATGACAGCCACCAGAAGATTTCGAGATTTATTTATTTAATTGCGTAAAATGTAGGAATATTAATTTAAGAAATTTTATTTTATATACCGGTATATAGGTTTATCCGGAGATGAGTTTCACTTCACCGAACACGGAGACGGACCAGCAAGATACAACATCATTCATTTTAAACAGACAAGCCCTTCGATGTTTCAGTGGGTGCGCGTTGGAGAGTATAATGATGGTCAGCTATTACTCAACATGTCAGCCATTCAGTTTAACTTGAACGAACCCGGCGTGCCTCAATCCGTTTGCAGCTTGCCTTGTTTGAAGGGACAGGCAAAGAAGTACGTCGAAGGAGAGATTTGTTGCTGGCACTGTTTCAACTGCTCACAATATCAGGTAGCCCATAAAAGAGAGTTTGCAATGAGATTGACGAGATGTTTGCCAGACACAAGAGTTATTGATTTGTGGATTTCGGATTGGCAACAGTTATGAATTTGAAAAACAGTTTTGACAGTTTTCTAGGTTCGAGTGTGACAAGATATTTACGTTGGATTTTTTTTGGAATTTATAAATGGATAATAACGTGTCAGTCATTTTGTATGACTGAAAAAAAACTTGCGCAACATTCTTGCGCATATTTTTTTTTCTAGTGAAAGCAATTTGACTAAAATGGATGAGAAAGCGCGAGAAAGAGATTTAATCTAGCAAGTTTAATTGTCTACAAACTAAAGATTTGTTCCGACACGTTTAAGTCGTTTTTAATGTTTTAAAGCACAATGAGAAAGAAGGAAAGTCTCAGCTGGTTTTGTTATATTGATAACTCTTAATATTTTTTCATGAAAAAATTAAATTCTCATTTTACGATCCAGTGTGCAAGAATATTAAACTGTTTTTAATCAAAGTTAATTTTCATTCTTCACATTTCGTTTTTTTTTTACGACTTTTAATTTATCGATAGTTTTATGTCGTGAAGTTTTACTATATCATGAGTCTTTTTTTTTTACTTACCGTCAGATTGAGTTGCAGAGTCGACACGATGCGATGAACTAGACAGCGACGAATTTTTCGT
>JAQFZO010000402.1:0-25756 GCA_034695885.1 Geophilus flavus
AATCGATTACCTTTTTTTCCAGTTTTATTACAAATAGGGGTTCTGGCGTTAGTTGTGGCCATTGTCGCGCTAATGGTTGCCGTTGTCGCCATCGTGGGAGTGTTTTCTGGTGGGTGAGATGGTTTTTTCTTCGGTTTTTTGGTTTTTGTTTTTTTAATATTTTTTACTCCCCCCAGATGAATGTGCGATTGAGACGAGGTCGTTGTCAGTGGGAAATACCACCACCACAACCACAGACACCACCGACACCAGCACGAGCACGAGGGCAACAACAACAACAACGACAACGACGACCACGACCACAGAATCGACGCTCGTGTCAGATTATTTATTTATTCGCTCAGTACAATCAGATGGTATATTTTTTTCTGTTTTTTTATTTACACATGATAAAATATTCAACATATAATTTTTCTTTTTTTTCTTTTTTTCCAGTAAACTTCACATCGTCCATGCCATCCACTACATCACGAGCACCTCGGTCAACATCTTCCAAGCGTGAAGTGGACTTGAAACGGTTCAAGCCGAGGGATGGGCCTGAGTGGGGCAAACATGGATAATATTTCACATTTTATTTTTTATTTTTTTTTGTTTTTATTAATTTTTTGAAATAAAAAAAACTGTGTTGAGAGTTGAAATCGGTGATGTCTCGTTTTTGTTGAACCTGCAAAAGAAAAATAAATAGGTTAAAATGAATAATGTATAAAATTACACTCACATACTCACCACTACTTGTCCGAGGTTGAAGGTCGTTCGAATGGAGGCGATGCGGCATCTTTGTATCTGGGGTTGAAACTCACTGAAAAGAAAAGGAAAAAGAGAAATAAATTTGTTAATAAAAATGAAATGTGTGAAAATTTGCACCCGTGTACTTACCATCGCTTGTCCGAGGTCGGAGCTCATTTGAATAAAGGTGGTGTGATATCATCTTCTCGAAAAAACCTGAAAAAATGGGAATAATAAATATTTTTTAGAAAATGGGTTAAAATGGTGGTAAGGAGTGGGTTAAAAATGGTGGTGGGGACCCTCGCTCGTGATGGTTACGCCATCTTGGGTTGGGTAGTGGTGGGTGGGGCTCATTAGGGTCGGTTGCATCATTTCGGATTCAAAATGAGCGCCATTTTTCAAGAGTCACTGCGTCACTGCTCAAAATTGCTCATTCCCCCCATTTCTAATACTACTACTAGGTATGTACAATATGAACACTTCAAACCCCCAAAACTCAGCAGCTGGGTGATGAGTAATAAAGAAACCACAGAGGTAGGACAAGGACTGGGAAGTTTAAGGTCCCCAAAAACAAACCATATTCCCAATTTTGCCCTAATGGGCTTCAGCACCAAGATGCCACTTGATGCCAGAAATGGAAAGAACCACAAAAATCTAAACAAGCACATAATTCACAATCTTAAATATCTAAATCACGTGTCCACACATTGTGTCGAGACAACCCAGTCAGTGCCAAGTAGAAAGACACCAGCATAACCACAATGATATAGCAAATCGAAAGAAATAAAAAACAAACCTACTGATGGGAGTTTAAAATCTTAACGTTTAAACCACATAGATTGTTACTATTCTAAATAACATTGCAGAGCACTGTTATGGCAACATTATCTCAAAACTAGCTTTTTTTTAACAAGAATTGATACACTAAAAGTTAAACATTGTGACAACATTTATTCAATGTGATTTTATAACTGTCAATTTAAAGACAACATTCAAACATTCCTACAACCTTCAGAAACATTATTCCAATGTTTCCTTGTTTCCTGGGAAAGATACGAATAACTTCCCAGAGAGAGAGAGAGAGAGTTAACAGATACAATATGTCTCCCCCTCTATCCCTCCCCCTCCCTCTATTATCTCTGTTGACTTTTGTTCCACCTGTTGCTGGTTTTATAGGTATTTGAAATATGCTAATTCATTGTCATGTATTGAGGACGTGTTTTGATGAGATTGTGATAAGATATGATTTTGTGAGTGAAGTTTATTTAGTCTTGTGGAAAGTTTTGTAGAATGAGGTTTGATTTTGTGGCAGTGGATGCATTTACTAGGAAATAGAAAAGTTTTATTTTTTGAAGTTTTTGCCTGTGTATTTATTTGGACATGAATATTTGTTTTTTGTTCCTGACAACTTCCGAGTGGGATTCAATAGTGGGTATGAAAATCAATAATCTCGTGGTGATATGCCATTTCGCCAAATTATGATTTTATTCACATTTTGCTAACAAAGGCAAGAATTGATAGTGATAGTATATAGTCCACACAGAGAGTCCATTTGGTGAAATAAACAAGCAGGATGAACAAGAACACAAATTTAATCTAGTAGGCTGTAAGCAGCCATCTTAAGGAAAACAATAATCCAACTGTCATCTGTTGTTACTAGGTAACAGCAGATACAATAACAATAACTACAGAAGTCCATAAGATACAATGTTGGGACTTCTGTACAAATCTTAAATTTCAACAACATTTCAATATCTTATTCGTGGTAATTCCACAGTATTAAAAAAACGGATAGAACTTTCGTATTATTAAACCTACAAACTGCTGAGAGAGAGAGAAGAGAGAGAAGAGAGAGAGAAAGAAGACATCACTGGCAGAAACAAAATGGAAAAAAATAAACAGAGAGAAGACTAATCTGAAACCAAAAAAAACAACAATGGATAGACATAGATGTATACGTACAAGTATAAGCTATTTTGTTGAGAAATCGTGAAATGTCAAAGATTACCAGTAGGCTTGCCAGTAGGATCACCAGTAGGTAGGGCTTGGAAGTTTCATTCCTTCCCCTTCACTTAAAGGATAAAGGAGAGGGATTATAAGTCATTAAAATAATTAATGAATTGATTATTTTTGGCCAGGAAAAAGAGAGATAAGAGTTGTAAGGTCAACCAGCAGCAGCTGTACTCTACTCTGGCTTGCAAAGTTGTAAATTCTGTTAAAAAAATCTAGTTTCAAACAATTTTAATTTCACTGGGATCTATGCAGCTTTTGGATTCTTTCTTATACTGTTAAATGGATACTCTGTCGTTGAAAGTCTGAGGTCAAATAGATAGATGCATGTAGATAGATATGGGTTGATACAAAATGTAAAAATTGTCAAACGTCTCCATCGCGTTAGGGCGACCAGTTAATATCATACAAGTGAAATAAAGACATCACTGACAAAACCAAAATGGAAAAATCATAAAGCTAAACTTCAAAGTGAAGAGAATGAATGACCAGAACCCAAAAACAACCATGGATAGATAGATATTTTTGGAACTTTCTTATACTGTTCCACCCTCTTGGAAAGTTCTAATGTCTTTTGGAGAACAATGCATTACAATTGGATTTCAAAACTTTTCCAAATTGTCTTTGCCTTCAAGTCTGAGAGAGAGATATATTAATTGCATTCTGTATGTGAAATGTTTGGAAGCTGGCCTTATAATTTTCTATCAAATTGACACTTTTGCTCCATTTTCTCTAAATATTTTGAAAAAATCTTGAAAAAAATCATTCAAATCATCACAAACTCATTCAAAATCTTCCCAAATTAATTAAAATCCACAAAAAAATTATTCAAAAATCATCACAAAATCGTTCAAAAGTTTTTAAAATAAAAAAGATCAGATTTTTATCCAGTCGCCATATTTAGGCTTATATTGAAAATGTAGAAAGAACAATAAAAATGAACACACAATAAGCCTACGGTAACAAAAAAAGGCCTAAAATATCAAAAAACACCAAATAAATCAGGAAAAACTCAGTCAATACAACGAACAAAGAAAAACCATTACAGGCAGATGCCCATTTCGTGTGTCCTGAAACATCAGAGCCAAATGGGAGTATTTCCTCCTCGGATGGAATGCATGACTTCATGCTTCCTGAAAACCTCATCGAATGGAATAAAATGTGCGAATTCACGTTCGAGTACGGTAAAACAATGGGCATCATGATTCATGTTGTTTGTTTGGTCTCGTACTCTCGTGTAGACGACTTGTTGTATTGTTGTCAAGTGTAGACAACAGATGGCGGTATGTAATAAATAGGGCTGGGCAAAATCGGTTGCAGCCAATTTTTTTTTAATGCTGAAATGGGATGAAATACATGTATTTCATCCAAAACATGCACAATTAGTTAAAAAAAAGACATTTTATCCCCCGATTTCGCCGAAATTCGGCATATCAGTCGAAATTCAGTGTATCGGCCGATTTTACCGATTTCGCCGATTTTTGGCCGATTTTTGGCATTTTTTGGGTAAAAAAATTTTTTTTAAAAATAAATAAAAATGAATAAATTACTAATTTATTCATTTTTCTTGCAAAAAAAATTATTTTTTTGTAATTTACGAATTTTCTATATTTATGAATAATGATTTTGTTTAATAAAATTTTTAATAAAGAGTCAAAAACATGAATTTTTTTCACTTTCTAACCCAAAAAAAAAATTTCTATCAGCCGATTTATCGGCCGAAAAATGGGGTTTTTATCGACCGATCACTGGCCGATTTTTCTCCTTTTATCAACCGATTTTGCCCAGCCCTAGTAATAAACGACCGGGTGAACCAGGAATCTGTTGATTAAGCCCCAACCAAACAGCGTCTACGTAATACCATGGAGATGAAGATGAGGAGGAGGAGGCGGAAGTGAAAATAATACTGATTGAATAAGTAACCGATTGAGATGATTTTTTTTTTTCGGGATTAATAGTGGATTTCGTTTGATTTTTTTTTAGATGAATTTTCTGGAGAATTTATTGGTGATGATACTGATGAAGAAAAATGGGAATTCATTAACGCATGCGCATAATGAAGTGGTGGGACCAATATTGGTAGTCGGACTCATATTTGTTTATTTGGTGGGTGGAACAAAAAGCTAGCAAGTAAAAGCCATGGGAAATAAGTCTGCAGATTTTTTTAAGTCATTTTGAAGTCATTCTGCAGTTTTTTTATAGGAATTTGTTACTTTTTAAAGTTATTTTTGCAGTTAATCTGCAGATAGGCAAGAAACGCCAAAAATCTGCAAAATAACCTCAAAAAGTTACCAATTCCCTTCAAAAAATCTAGTTTTTTTTTTCCTCAGGAAGACTTAAGTACGATTACTCATCGGCATTTTGATTTAAATTAAAAAATAGGATTAAAAAATATAAAAGCCACAATGTTTTCGTTCACAAAATATTAATTTTTTTGTAAAGATTTACCTAATTGCCAAAATCAATCAGCAAAGCCAGGAATAAAGCGATTGACAACAATTTTCGGTGGCAATGTGTGAAAACAGTGGCCATAGTAAGGATGTGATTTCGTCACGTGATTTGGCTGTGATTGAAATTGCAGCCAAAAAAGTACACACATGGTCATATAAATCTTCACTTTACTCGAGCTGCAACTGATTAGTTTAACTTTCTGCCACTGTGGGCAAAGACCATGCTACTTTTGCAAAAGGATCAGATTTTCACCCTTAAACTTTTTTTTAGAGTGCGTAATTGCCAAAGTAAATACATAAGTTTGTGGGAAATCTCAAATTTTCAGTGTTTTTTTTTGTTGGGTTTAGTTTGTATGTTAAAATGCATTAATACAGTGACTGAATATTTATCTCATGTGTTTTCCCTCACCGAACCACAACAAGGTACTTGAAAGGAGAAATTAATTACATATAGTCAAATTTAAAGCAAAACAGCATTTCACGACTAGGAAATAAAATCAACATAAACGTTCTGGACAAAACTATTTCTTCTAGACTGTGGGTCTATAGAGGATATACTCGAATATCTCAAATATCTTGTCGACGGCTTAAGAAACATCATCATAATCAATTTTCAGAAAGCGATATATGAATACCGTACGATAATAAATAAACATTTAGAAAATACGCAATAAATCCATAATAAATCTGTATAAACATTGAATAATAAAAAAAAATAAAGAATCTTTTACTAACCGGGACTACTGTATTTGCTAAAATTGGCGACGACACAAAATACATATGGCTTTTAAATTTTGTATTGAAAATTTGGTGGGCCAGACCGAATACATTAAGCCAAGAATTAGTGTCAGCATTACAGGAGCGAATATGTGAGAGGCGAACAGATTTGAGCACGATTTTGCATTACTTGCACACAGGGCAGTTAACTTCTAGTGATGAAACAGGTATTTTTCAACATTTAACAACAGATACAATTTCAAAAAAACCATCAAAGCATTAGCCCTACGCCTTAATCCTGCCCATGACTCCGAGAACATGCATAAAACTGGAAACTGTGATGATGTTGATGAAGAAATCGCCACAACTTCAACTGGAACTGGAATGACACTAGATGAGGAATTGAACAAAACAATATCCGCTATTGTTCACTCGGTTCTCAATCCTAAGCCTCAACGCCAACAAACGCTTTTAAAGACAATTAAAACAGAAATGGCCTTATTTGACAATGGTGGGAATAGATGGTTTAATTTAAAGTTATTTTATAATGCTTTACTTTCTATTCCACCAACTAGTGTGGAATCAGAAAGCATTTTCATCATCCGGTGCTATCTGCACTAAGGTGAGAAGCAGCCTAAATGATGAATCATTAGATTTTATCTGTTTTCTACGATCGTATTGTCAAACCCAAGCTTAAAAAATATAATTCTTTCTTAAATACTTGTAATTAACAATTAAATTAAATAAAAAATAATTTTAAAAAATCCAAAAAAATTTAAAAAATTTTTTTTTTACAGATGTCTAAATCCCGGGATTAATCACAGGATCCGGGATTATGGCATTTTCAATCTCGAATCCCGGGATTGAAAATACCTGTCCGGGATTGCGACCCCTAGTCAGCAAACACAGCCAAAAGTAACCACATACGACTGCTCACCAGAGACCACAGTCACCTTAGTGACACTGAGCATTCAGCACTCTGCCCACTTCTTAACAAACATGTGGAAGCATTCAGCGACCAACCAGAAGAAGTGCATGGCATCAAACACGAGATAAAACTAAAACCCGGAACAAACCCAGTATGGACCAACGCATGCCCAGTGAACGCCACAGAAAAGAAGTTAATCAAAGAGGTAATAAACAACTAACTAAAGAGGAAAAATGGCTCGTATAATCGATAAGTCCATGGGCAAGCCCCGTCCACCTTGTCCCAAAGAAAAACGGCAAATGGCGCCTTATCATGGACTTCCGGAGCCGTCAATGCCGCAACAATTCAGGAAAAACGAAACATCCCACACATCTAAATGATCTTCGCCTGGATGGCTAAGACACACTACCTATCTCTATTGGATTGGACATCGGGATATTGGCAAATCTTGATGGAAGATGACAGCATTCCCATAACAGCAATTAATATTCACATGGGACTGTATGAGTTTGTCAGGATGCAGTTTGGCCTATTCAAGGCAGGCTTCACTTTTCAACACGCCGCAGAAACAGCACTGGGAGACACAATCGGCCAATGCACATTCGCATACGTAGACGATATACAGTATATCTTCAAATAAAAGTCGCCCTCGATTATAAGCCGCACAAAAATTTAGAGAATTTTTTTTTAATTTTAAAATATGAACTAGGTAAAAATAATATAGATAAAATGCTAAAATGCTGAAAAAATTAGTCAATATATGCAAAAAAACTTTAATATCACGTTAAAAATGCTAAAATGCTGAAAATAGTCCAAAAAATCTAAAAAATTCCAAAAATTTCAAACGTTACAACAAATAGAAGCCGCCCTCGATTAGTGGCCGCCCTCGATTATAAGCCGCATCGACAACAGCTTGATTTTAATATAAGCCGCGGCTTTTATTCGAAGAAATACGGTAGTCTACTCGCCAACATTCAACGACCACATGCGCGATCTCGACAGTCTTTTCCCGCCTCTATAACATCGGAGTTCAACTCAAAACCGATAAGTGTTCAATCGCAGTGTTGGATGTAGAAGCCCTAGGAGACGTAGAATTGCATGGAACCATCAAGCCAAACCGGGAGAAAATAGAGGTCGAGAATTTTCCCCGCCCTCACAACGCAAGAGAAGTAAAGCGCTTCCTAGGAATGGTCGGCTATTACCGTCCATTTATCCCCGACCTCACAAAAATAGTATCATCCATAACTGCATTAACCAAAGAAACTCAGCCATTTGAATGGACCGATGCTATGCAACAAGCTTTCGAGAACGCCCGACATTTGCTTTCGGAAAAATCACTGTGCCCAACTGGGACGAGTTCTTCATACAAACAGACGCTTCCTACCACTTGTTGGGAGCCGTCCCCTTATGCAAGAAAACGATTCCATCGTCAGATGTCCAATTGCATGAGCCTCACGCCAAATTACGGACACGGAGAGAAACTACAGCGTCACCCACTTAGAAGCACTCGCGGTTATATGGGCGCTTAACAAGTTCGCCAATTACATCGAACTAATGAAGATTACAATAAAAACGGACCACTATGCACTCAAGTGGCTGCTCACACTCAAAAACCCGAAAGGAAGACTCGTATGATGAATCTTCCATCTACAAGGTCATAACATCGCCCTTCGAAAGTACTACAGACACATAATTCTTTATCGCCGACGAGAGAGATATAGAGATAGAGAGAGAGTGAGAGAGAGAGAGAGACAGAGAGAGAGGGTGGAAACAGAAAAGAAATAGACACCACATTGAGGTAGTGCTTGGAAGTTTCCCTCTCCCCCAAGTATAGAAAACCATAGCCATACAGAAAACAAAGCAGAAAACAAGCCTAACCAAATTCTTTATCAACCACCTCATCACTCATTAGGCAATGACCATTGTAAGTCAGCAAGTGCAGGTAACATCAGAAGAAAACAAGCACATGCAAAGCAGGAGTGTCTGCAGCCAACACAAACCATGACTACCCCGCTAACAAATACTTGTCATATATAAAAACTATTTAAACAAGATAGTAAAGACAATAAAGCACATTCAAAGTTTATCTCTTGTTTTTGAAAAACTGTCTCCTATAAACATAAAATAAAAAATTGACAAACCCAAAAAGGAAAAATAATTAAACAGAAAAATCATAAAGCTAAACTTGAAAGCTAAGCGAACCCAAAAACAACAATCGATAGAGATAGATTTCGATATTTTTGGTACTACTTTCTTATACTGTTCTACCCTCTTGAAAAGCTCCAGGATCAACTTTTTTCTAATTTTCTTTGCATGCATGATGTGAAATCTTTGGTAGCTAGTCTTATAATTTTCTATCTAATTGACTCTTTTGCTCCATTTTCCAAAAATTTTTAAAAAATCTTTAAAAAAATCATTCAAATCATCACAAACTCAAAAAACTTCCCAAATTAATTAAAATGATCACAAAATCGTTTAAAATTTTTTAAAATCATAAAGATGATTAGATTTTTAACCAATCGCTATATTTAGGCTAAGTATTGAAAATGTAAAAAGAACAATAAAAAAGAACAAACACAATAAGCCTAACAAAAAAGGCCTAAAATATCAACAAAAAAAAACAAATAAATCAGGGAAAAAAATACTCAAAAACGACAAAAAAAGAAAAACTATTACTGGCAGAAGAGACGATACTGTACAACTCATGTTTCATCCGTATTTGTGTGTATTTCCTCCTCGAATGGAATGCACGACAAGATGCTTCCTATAAACCCCGTCGAATGGAATAAATTTTACGAATTCACGTTCACGTTCGTAAAACAATGGGCATCATGATTCATGTTGTTTGTTTCGTCTCGTACTCTCCTGTACCACTTGTTGTAGTGTTGTCAAGTGTAGGCACCAGATGACGCTATGTAATAAAAAACGACGACCGGGTGAACCCAGACTGTTGGTTAAGCCCGAACCGCGTGTACGTAATACCATGGAGACGGTAATGACGAGGATAAAGTGAAAAGAAAAACAACACCGATTGAAAAAGTAACCCGGTCGAGATGATTTTTTTTTCGGGATTAATTGTGTATTTCGTTTGATTTTTTTTTTAGATGGATTTACTGGAGAATTTCGTGGTGATGAAGAAAAATGGCATGCGCATAATGAAGTGATGCGTTCTGACTTTTTTTTTTTTTTTTTAATTTTGTCATTTATTTTCATTTTTTCCATTTTTTTAAATTTTTATTTTCACTTCCTTTATTGATGTGTACACACTTTCAGTATGGTGGGACTACTGTTGGTAGTCGGACTCGCATTGCTTATTTTGTGGGTGGACCAAGAAGCTAGCAAGTAAAAGTTCAGGAAAATCTACAGATTTTTTTATGTCACTTTAAACTCATTCAGTAGTTTGTTTTTATAGGAATTTGTTTCTTTTTGAAGTTATTTTGCAGATAATCTGCAGGTAGGCAAGGAAGTACAAAAAATTTGCAGATTAACTGCAAAATAACCTCAAAAAATGACTAATTCCCTTCAAACAATCTAGTTTTTTTTTCAGTGAGTTGTGAGTTGTGATTTCGTCATGTAATTTGGCTGTGATTGAAATTGAAGCCAAAAAAGTACACCTATGGTCATAAAGATCTTCACTTTACCCCATGCTGCTCAAGCTGCAACTGATTAGTCTGACTTTCTGCCACTACGGACAAAGACCATGCTACTTTTGCAAAAGGGTCAGATTTTCACCCCTTATGCAGTGAATATAACAGAATAACCAAAACAACGTACAAAATGGCACTTTCGGGACCGGCAATCCGCGATTCACGTCATGTCGACTGTCAAATCAACTTTTTTGGTATAATCAAACATGTTCCTCCCTAATGAATCAGGAACAACCGAGAGAATTAATAAAAAAAATTATTCAGACATTTCTCGGATTTTCTGTAAGAATTATTTCTACACAAAATTCGCAAAGATGCGAATTTATTCACAACTAAGCGACATTAAAAAATTTTAAAACATAGTCGAATTGTTCCAAAAACTGCGAAAATGATCGGAAGAGTTTTTACGGAGTTTTAGAAAATTATTTCACTCAGGAAATTCACAAAAAAACGCGAATTTTATGAGTAACAACCGATAACAAAGCTCCAGAAAATAGCCAAATCATTCCCAAATCACCGGGAATCAACGAACGTAATCATCCGAAAATTTATATGAATGTTTAGAAATTAATCTCACTCGCAAAGACGCCAATTTGTATGCAGTACTCGACGATAAAAAAATCACGAAAATACTGACACGTTACAAATCCATCAGAAACGGTCCAAACGAGTTAATACAATTACTCGGAGAATGTAAATGCGAATTTAAAAACACTACAATCGCCGATCAAAAAATTCAATCGGTGTCCCAGTTCGTTTCTAATTCACTGGGAACGAACACAATAAATGGACAAAATCGTTCAAAAAGTCTTCTAAATGATTTTACGAATAAATAAACGAAGTTTTCCTACCTAAATGAAGCGACGAACAAACAGGAGCATTTCGGAGATACAACATTCCAATAAATTTTACAGTTCAAATACTCAATGTCTATTATCAAAGAATTCAAATAGCCTTCCTTCTCAGGATCAAGAAAAAAGAAGCGTACCACACCTCACAAATGAACAGAGAAAAATCGATAGTCGCTAGCTTTGTGTTGGAAGGATGACAAATCTCAATATACTTCCAAGCGGGAACAAGTGTTGAGGTTCGTCTTGGCAGACCTGTGAGGAGCACCATACGGAAATTTAAATGCGACGAAACTGAAAAGTATAGAGAGAAAAGAGAAAGAGAGAAGAAGAGATAACGGAGATCAGAGAGAGAGAGAGAGAGAGAGAGAGAGTAGTAGTAGAGACACACATATAGGCTTAACCTCTCGAGAACAAAATTTAACAATAACAAGACACAGACCCCAAATGCACACAGTCTAATTAATCAATACCAACAGCTAGTCTGCCCACATGAAACCATTGACGAACAAAATTACGTAATAACAAGACATACAAAGTCCAATTAATCAATGACAAATGTGTCCACTGTGTTGGAACGACCCAGACGATTTGAGAGGAACAGACATTTCAGGCTCAAAGAAATTGAAAAAGCAAAATGCAAAGACAAAATCTTTCAAAGAAATGAAAAAAAAAGAAAACAAAAAACCAACTATAAGTGGAATTACCTCGTGCCCTGGGCTTAAATCATAATAAAGATGAGCCCCATCAGAACCTCCATGGGACAAGGACTATACATAAGGGCAAAACCTGCTACTCTCATCTCCGAAATTGCATAGGGGACTTGTCACGTACAAAATCACAAATACATGTACAAAATAAACACTTCCAAAAAAATACACAATTCTTTTTTTCACACAGTCTTACATGACAGAGAGAGTAAACAACGGAGGTAGAAAAACGATACTAGTGAGAATAGAGGAAAGATTACCAGTAGGCCCTGTTGGCTTCAGTACCGAGATGCAACTCGGTGCCTATTAATAGAGAGAACAACAGAAGTAAGATTGGGAGTTTCTCCTCCTGATCTCCCCCGCCCCTCAGAATGTGGCAATATAGCTGCAACAATCACCTACTTAATGGATAGTAGTAGTTGTAGTACATATAACGGTTTAGGAAGCCAACAGTAACATTGGCCATGCACGACCTGACAAAATACAAACATTAAAACAAACAAAATTGTCAAATCCCAAAGTTAACAGTATATTATGAAAACAAAGACCAACTTTAAACCAAATGTAGTATGCCTCCATGTACAGAGTTGTTGGGACAACTGAGTGAATCCCAAGTGGAATGGAGAATTAAGGTTAAGGAAACCTTTCAAGATATGTTGCACTGTACGTTCACTGCATTTCAATCCCAAATTGCTTCAATCAAAAGTAGAAAAACTCAAAAATCCCATAAGCGCGAGCCAAATCACCATTGCCAGAACAATCATTTAAACCAATGGATGACGATATATTGATGTTATGAAGCAAAGTGGTAAAGGAATTTATTATTTAACTTGAATTTTAAAGTGTTTGTACGTTTTTTACCCCTGAACCTCTCATTTTGTCGCACCTAGATTTCACTCTTTTTTGATTCTCGTCTGTTGCAGGCAAGTTATCATCCTAAAAACGTAGATGTAGCCATTATTTACCTTCCTGATTACCGTAGTGAAGGTTTTATAGCAATAATTCTCAGTTTTAAGAATAATCCAAATTGACCTCGACAATTTTGTTCATTCAATATTTTATAAACAGAAAAATGAAAACGAAGAGGGCCCTAAAAATCATAACCGAATGAGCCGAAGAGAAACAGAGAGAAACAGAGAGAGAGAGAGAAAGAAAGACTTTATCAGCAAGAATTGCCCCGAGACGAAAAATTATCCAATAATTTAAATTTAATGTTATATACAATACAACAGTAAGCAGAAGGAGAGTGAGAAAGAATTGGAAAGACTAAAACCTTCAAAGGGATGGAGGAAGAAAAGGAGAAACCAACAATAACTCTGATTACTGTGCCACAAACCCAAAAAATCCAAAGACAAATGTCTCCATCATGTAGGCAGAACCAAAATGGAAAATACAAACCTAACATGAAATAATGGCCTGACAGATATTTCCGGAACTGTATAAAAACATCTCCACTCCACTCCTTCAACAAAAATGGAAAAATAAAACAAAGCCAATGCAAATAACCTTCAAAGGAATGCAAAAGGGAGATAAGGCTCAGTAAAACCCTCACTGAATAGAAGAAGAGCTGAGATCAGTCCTTAGCAGAGGTTTAGAGAAAAACCGAATGCCAAGACCTGCTATATTTCTCATCACATAGTGGTCTGATAAAAATTTCTGGAACTGTATATAAACATCTCCACTTCTCCTCCAAACCCATAAAAAGAAACAAAACTCCCTAAAAATAAAAAGTTACACCAATCACTCAGGAACACAGACATCTAACATACACAGAAAAGGGAAATAAAGAAAAGAGAAACCCCGTAGAGATTGGTTTTAGAAGAAGTAGCATTGGAATGTGCTATGGCCATATGCGACCATCCCAGATATAAATTTAAACAGGTACAATTACCAAAGTTTTAAGGTAAAAAACAAATTTCAAAACTTTTACACAAACGTTTCACAACCTGGTTAATGTCAAGTGGAAAAGAAACACCACCGGCAAAACTAAAGAAAATAAAAAAAAAAACAGACATAAAACTCAAACACAAAATCAAAGTGGAAAAGACTGACCAGGAACCCAAAGCAGCAATAGAAACACAAACAGAAAAATAAAGATAGACAGACAGACAAAACAGACAGGCATAGGGGAAATCACACACAGGTGTAGGGCTTGCAAGTTTCTCCCGGGGCAACTTCTAGTCAGCATGACCTTCTGCAAGGGTTTTGTCCATTTTTGGAACAAAAAATTACAAAATATCGATCCTACGCCATGAAATTGGGATAAAATGATAAAGAATCACGTTTTTTTTTTAGATCTACAATCAAATAACTCATAAATTTGACGGTAGTCTCACGTAAACTAACATCTACTATACTTCCAAGTAGAAAAACGAAATACTGAGCATAATAATTAATTTAAATACTTCGAGGGCGAGTAGTACATCAGAAATCGATTTTTATAAACAAACAAAATTCCCAATTTTGCCCTAATGGACTTCAGCACCAAGATGCCAATTGATGCCTAGAAATGGGAAGAAACACAAATATATTGAAAAAGCACTTATTTTTTCCAATGTTATTCAACAACTGATGCGTGACTGGAAAAAATCATTTCGATGACAAACAGCATTGATAAAAAAGGCTATATTCTACAAATTTCTGGGATAGAGAGAGACAGAGACAGAGAGAGAGAGAGTGAGAGAGAAAGAGAAAGACTCAGCAAGAAATGCCCCAAGAGGATAAATTATTCAATAATTTTAATTTAATGTTATATACAGTACTAGCTAACCCGTCGCGCTGCGCTGCGACACGGGTTAGCTAGTCATGACTGAAAACGCTTCGTTTGTTTTTACCGTTGTTTAGTCAGTTGTTTGTTTTTATCAGTACTTTGGGAAAGTTGTTTGGCAGGGAAGCTTCACATTGTTATGGGGATTGCATCAAGATTGTCAGACAGGAAAGCATGGTGTTTGTTGTTTGTGATGTCATGGATGAATTTACATTTAGTTATGTGTTTTATGCATATTTCGTAGTCTGTTTGAATGAATTTTCAAGTTGATGATAATGTTTGGAAATGGTTGTTTGTGTGTAAGTAGTTTGGTGATTTTGTGATGGTGTTATATTCTGTGAGGTGTTGTATGTGTCTGTTTATGAATATGTAGAGGATTCTGGTGGTGGCTGTAATTAGCTGTGTTGGTAGGTGGATTGTTGTTGTCATGGTTTGTTTATTCCAATTTGGGTGTAGTTGTGCATTTTGGAGTGAATTTTGCTGGCAATTATTTTGTTCTCTTAGCACAATTTTGTACATGACAACGTAGTGGAGCAGTAGTGCAGAGTGAGAGAGAGAGAGAAAGCATGTCTGAGGTCTAATTTTTTGACACCATTCAATTTTCACCCCTGGTTTCCTACCAATAAAAAATTAAAAAAGAAAAATGAGTGAAGCAATATTGGAGAAAAATGTCGATATACATGTGGATAGGGCAATCAATACAAATACTGTCAGTAGTGTATTTTAGTCTAGACCTGGACCTATCACCCACAGTTTAATTTTATATCTGACGGGAAAAAAAACTCTTCAGTCTGAAGTTTTTTTTTCGAAATTTTCATTTTGTCATTTATTTTCACTTTTTTCCACTTCTTTTAATTTTTATCTTTACTTCCTTTGTTGATGTGTACACACTTTCACTATAGTGGTACCACGGTTGGTAGTCAGACTCGCATTGTTTATTTGGTGGGTGGAACAAAAAGCTAACAAGTAATAGCCCAGGGAAATAAGTCTGCCTATTTTTTTAAGTCACTTTGAAATCACATTATGGCCTGACAGAAATTTCCAGAACATCTCAACTTCTCCTCCGAACCATCAAGAGAAACAAAGCTCACTAAAAATAAAAAGTACAGTAAGACCAACCAGGTACGTAGACATCAATTTAATAATTTATAATTTAATTTCTTAATTTTTTAGAATGTCATCGAATCAGAGATTTACGGCATTGCATTAAGCGACGTGTAAATGTTGCAAATCCGGCCGAGGAAAGTGCGGAGAAACAATTAGGAGATCTGCTCAATAACATTAACCAATATGCAGAGGAGTCGACAAACATACGTTGGATCTCAGTGTTAACTGCGATTGCGATTATGGTCACTGTTGTCTTTGCCATGTACTTTTATTTGTCGCAAGATGATAAATGTGCGGGATCGAATATTACTTCGATTGAGAGAGAGAGAGAGAGAGACAGAGAGAGAGAGAGAGAGTATGCAATGTGCAACAGTAATCAGAGGGAACAACACAGAGGTAGGGCTTGCAAGTTTTTTCCCCTGGATTACTACGTCATTTTGGGTACCTATTCCAACGGCGAAATTTCTAATGGCGAAATTCAGAAATTTCGCCATTAGAACAGGTTTTTGGCAATATTTCGCCATTGGAACAGGTTTTTGGCAATATTTCGCTATTGGAAAGGTGTTCACTCACCTCTCCATAATGGCAAAAAATAAAAATTAAAAGGTGTTCACTCACCTCTCCAATGGCGAAACATAAAAATTAAAATATTTCGCCATTGAAAAGGAGTTCAATCATCTCTCCAATGGCGAAAAATAAAAATTAAAAGGTGTTCACTCATCTCTTCAATGGCAAAAAATAAAAAATAAAATATTTCGCCATTGTTCCAATTGTTTGTTAAAGATGAAAAATATGATTTGAGAGACACAAAATCAGTTCAAAATATTGGAGATGTGATTGAACACATTTCCAATGGCGAAATATTTTAATTTTCATATCAATTTCGTCATTGGAACTGGTTTTTGGCAATATTTCGCCATTGGAACTGGTTTTTGGCAATATTTCGCCGTTGGAACTGGTTTTTGGCAATATTTCACCATTGCAATGGTACCCCACTTTCGCCATTAGGAATTTCGCCGTTGGAATGGGACCCCGTCATTTTGTAGTGAATTTAATTCATGGTGGTGTCCGCCAGATGGCAGTATTGACTAATACATGAGGCGTTGACTCCTTGACTCCAGTGTTGGTAACTTTGATCGATCATAACTTTGATGTGTGCTCGGGACGATAATCCATAAAAATTAACGTTTGTTTATGGATTTATAGGCGAAATAAGATATAGTAAATATTTGTAAATTATAGAATTATAAAATTCTTATCTAATGGACGATTAATGCGTTCTGTTTATATTGTTAAAGTAGGTTAATATTTGAGTGATCATGATTACGGACGATAGAATAGCCAGACTACAAGAGTTAGTAAACGTCGTTGACGATGATAACCGTACCTTAATGAAGGCGATGTATCGTAATTTAACGGGTTTGGAAGATGATCCCGCGCCTATGGGTACTGAATACAGTAATTTTAAAGGTATATTTGCAACAAATTAATGATGTTTCGCAGTTATGTGGGATGGGATCGCTGCAAAGTTGACACTTAAGAACAGTTTAAGAAGATACCTTGAAACAAGCCATATCATCATGAAAAGACATCAAAACATATTTGGATTACCCACAAGATCGCAGAATACTTAAGCCGGATTTGGTGACGTTGCTGTTAAATACATGGAACTTTTGAACAGTTTGTGGGAATGGATACAACAGACCAAGTGCGCCATAATGTGACCTTACAAAACAGACGAAAGAGAGAGAGAAACAGACAGAGAGAGAGAGACAAGAGACAGAGGCAGAGAAAGGCAGAGGCAGACCCCCAAAATATGCACAGTACAATTAATCAATGTCAAATGTGTTCACTGTGTTCGGATGACCCAGTCAATTGTTATGAGAGATTAGCACTACATAGATTACATCATACATTTATAACCAATAGTATTATTCCACTGTATTAGCCAATTACATTACTTGTATTTATTCACTGCATTAAACGTGTAACCATCTTTCTGCTCACATGAAACATGTCTCCTTTGATTTTCACCACCACTACACACATCAATGCCAGTACACGCTATTGGCTTCAGCACCAAGACCCCAGGAAACAATAAAAGTTGCAGAAATGTTGTAAAAATATTGAAAAGAGAACATACTAACATTTGTGCAACATAAAAATGTCTTTTTTTAGCTTTATTATGCCAATGTTTGACAACAACATTATTTTTTGTTATAAATCTAATGTTCAGCAATATATTGAAATAAATGTTGCTAAAATGTTAAAAAAAATTTGTTTCTGATCATTTTAAAACAACATTATTAAAATGTTAGGTAAAAGAACTTAGGTAATAAAAAATATTTTGTTTACAAAACAAAAAAGCATTATAATTTATAACATTTTATGAATATATTGAATATATTTTAAATTTAAATTAATAATAAACCTTAAACATTTGTTTTAAAAATCCTATCCAGCACAGATTTCATTCATGTGATAATGTCTATTTCCTGTAAGGAGAAATATATTACAGTAAAAATTGTATTAGTAAGATTCCAATTGCTTTTTACAACCTTTAGTTTGCTCGAAGGCTTTGGTGTGTTTATTGAAATAGCTGTACTCTTCAAATCGAGCAAGACAAAACACGTTATCCAGTTGGTCGGAAAAAGTGATCGGGTGGTCTTTCAACTTCTTACTGCAACCGGCACATTTGCTTATGTTACCTAAAAATAGAAAAAATGAGATTGTTAAATTTTACATCAAAACAACAAATTAGTTACTGTACAAATCAATTTAATTATCATACAAACCTTCAATTCTCCGTAAAATAGAAGATAAACCGGATTGTATTACACTTGAGTAGGGTGTTTTGGAAATGCGTACGCTGGTTGTTGTAGGTCTAGTCGTGTGCAAATCGGATTCATCACCAATAATAAATCTGCTAAACAATATTAAATAATTAATAGGGCTCTATTTTATTTCATTTCAATTTGTACCTTGATTCAGTTTCCTCATTGCTTTCTGAAGTTATTGTTCCACTTGATTTTTTGCTCCCGACTTTTCCAGAAACTCCCTTCTGTCCACATTTCCTTTAATTCAGAGAAGAATTTGCTTGAAATGAACAAAATAATTGAAATAAAAATACATACTTTGAAACATTTGAATAAATGGCTGCAGTTAAATTCCTATCACTTGCACTTGCGTCATTGACAAGCCTGAGTAAATTGTTTGAAAATGCAGCACTGGCAACAATGTGAGAACACAGTTTGTTGATGCCAAAACCATCACAGGAACAATGAAATTTTGGCTTCACTGTGCAAACATGGGGCCTAGATTCTGATGAACTTTTCACTAAAAAGTTATTTTCAGTAAAGCCACGGATCACATGTCCTATAAGTAAAATAAGCTGTCATATTAAGTACGTTGGTTTTTAATAGATTACCATTTCGCAATAGTCGTTCAGCTTTGTCTGTAGTGTGACACAATTCTAGCTCAGAAAAATTTGCCAGTAACTTTTGGTTGGTTGATAAATTCTTAACTGCATGCAACTCTGGAAATAAACAATGTATAAATATGATTTTAATTATTTAAACCTTATCACAACAACCCAGTGTCCTTTGTAGCACATTCTTCATGCTTATTGAATGCATGTTTTTTAAATTTCTCCAGAACTTTCATCCGCTGTTCCTGGTTACCTAATGTTTTTCCTTGATACTTAGTGAATTCAGGTTTCACTCTGTACTTCTCTGATAATTTAAGATATCCCTTCTTTTTTTCCTCCATTGTACAGTTAACATAATTCTCCATACTTTTAATGAAATCATCAATTTGACTCTTTTTAAACATTTGCCATTCCTTAATGGAAGAATTTAGTGTCTCAGATAAGTTATTAACATATGGTCTTGTTACATTAAATCCAGCATTTTGAATTGACATTAAAGATGAATTGATTTCAAGTAACTTCAGTTTATATTTCTCAAAATAAGTAATAAATTCCCCAACCTTTTCATTATCATACATAAAAATCCAGTTAGTCTTTAAGTCTGAGAATCTGGAATAGAATTCACTACTGGTAGATGAGTATGTAAGACCAGTGTCTGGAGCAAAAATGTCAGAAATTATTTTTTCACTTGCTTCTGCTGGAAATCCTATTGTACGAAGCTTTTCTTTTACATTCTTTCTCTGATGAATTACACACAACAAGTGAACCGCTTTGGTGAAAGTCTTATTCAGGGCATTCACTAATGGTGCTTCATCATCAGAGCCAACTGCTACCATATTTTCTCGCAAACCAGGAATTTCTCTGCAAAGATAATCCATGAAACTTGTATATGTCTTTTCAGTTTTCTTTTGGAATATCATAATGGGGCCAAGTTGGACTGGATTGACATTAGTTTTCTGCAAAAGAAATGGATTACGATATCCTGTGACAAATACCAAAAATTTTCCCAAATTGAAAGTTACATCACCACTAAAAATACTGGTATACTGTTTATCTTGAATACTGCAAAATTTTCCAATTTCTTCTAATTGTTCTTGACTAGCTAAAATTATTCTCATTCCATCTTCTGGCGTAAAAGTCACTTCTTGGATAAAGGGATTTTTAATTTGCTGATTTACAACTGCATATACAGGGTCATAACTCTTAGGTTTGTTTTTTCCAGATTCATATGAAACTTGCCTATCATTTCTAGGGATGTCTGCTAAGCTGTTAATATTTTCAATTGGACCTTTCTTTTTCATAATATCATATAGTCTTCTTTTTGGTCCAAATTGGCTACTATCTTCCCTTATTTCTCGTTTTGTGCTTGCAGATGTTCTTATATGAGGCAATGTGCCTGGATCTGTTGACTTTCGATTTTGATGTGGGAGTATTGTAAATACTTTTTCTTGTACTCCAGATTCAAAGTAATAGCGAATAAAAACATATTGATAAGTTTCCCATTCCAGACTAGACTTTTCTAAGAGAATTTTTAAAATCATCTTTCTAAAATCTGGGTCTGATTTGCTTTTAAAGTATTTACAGTTGACCTCACAATTGCCTCCTTTGTTTTTTTGTCTTTCCATTGACAAAAACTGCCCGTCAGGTGTGTATTTAATTTGATAATTATACGAAGGTGAGCCATTCGATCGCCAAACACCCAAATCATCACATAGTAAGTCATCAGGATGCTTCAAAGATGGCAGATGAAGGGCATACCAATGTTGTTTCATTTCACCCCTAATAACTTCTGTCTTCACAAATGCTTCGTTTCCCACAACATTAATCAGTAGGGGAACAATTGTTGATACAGAAAAAACGCGTAGAATTGAACCCTTTTTAAGGGGGCTTTCTTGCAAATCAATAACAGCATTATCATCTATAGTACATTAAAAATAAATTGTTAACAATCACTTTTAAAATGCATGACAGAAATAAAATGTATTTACCATTAAAAGAATGAGTGAAATTCCAGTCAGAACTCTGCTGTGCAGATTCTTCTTGTTCTTCATCTACAAGTAAAATACACAATTAGTTAATAATTCATAAACATAAAATAAAATGTATTTACCACTGAAAGACTGAGTGAAATTCCATTCAGGACTGTGCTGTTCAGATTTTTGTTGTTCTTCATCTACAAGTAAAATATACAATTAGTTAACAATTCATAAACAAAAAAACTAAAATTCATGAGAATATTTATTTATTTATTTATTTATTTATTTATTTATTTATTTGGGTATCATGAAAACCTGGAATATATGCCAAATGAGGTACCCCATCTCATACCCTATTCTGATACCCTAAATCCATTCAATCTTAGTAAACCAACGTAAATCCATTCAATCCTAGTAAATCAACATACATCCATGCAAATCCACTATAAATACACATAAATCCATTCAAATGCTCGCAGATTAACTTACACCAACCCCCCAAAAAACCCATGTTTTCATAAATTCCTTTTTTTTCTGTTAATTTAATACTATTTAAAGGTAAAATGGATTAATTTGATACTGTCTAAAAGTCCAGTTTTAAATTTCATTCACTTAAACAAACACAAACCTGCTTTACTTTCAGTTTTCATAGAAAATCTGTATCCAGTAGAAAAAGTGTTATCTGTATTATTTTGAGAGAAAAGTATCAATTAAAACACTTATGCACATAAATTAAAACAATAGTGTGATCCTGTTTTGATTTTCTTACCTTCAAAATCATCATCATCGGATGAAATAATAAAAATATCATCCATCATCACCTTCAGTTTAGCACAGTCCGTGTGTTGATGTACGCAGTATATTATTAGACTATCACTTACACCGTTCTGGGGTGAATGACCTCATTTCTCACTTGTTTACTTCCGGAAGCAATTTCATTGGCTAAAATTCTGATTATTTTTTTATTTTACTTCATTTCATGTCATTTGATTTTATTTCATTAATTTACTTAATTTACCTTCAGTTTAGCACAGTGCGTGTGCTGATGTATGTTATTAGAGTATCACTTACTCTGTTCTGGGGTGAATGACCTCATTTTTCACTTGTTTACCGTACTACCAGAATCAATTTCATTGTCAAAAATTCCGATTCTATTTTATTTTACTTGATTTCATTTCATTTCGTTTCATTTCATTTCATTTCATTACATTACATACATTAATTTGCACTTAATTTAATTTTATTTTTAAAATTAGATTTTAATTCGTTTTTTGTAGATTCCGCCTTTTGTAGTTTCCTCATTCCGCCTTTTGTTGTTTCCTCATTCTGCCATTCCACCATTCCGTTCCAACCCTTTCCGGTTCCGCCTTTTGTCGACGGCCCTAAGAATGTCCAAGAATGTTCAAGAATGTCCAAGAATGTCCAATAATGTCCAAGAATGTTTAAGAATGTAAAACAATGTCCAAGAATGTCCAAGAATGTTCAAGAATGTCCAAGAATTTTCAAGAATGTCCAAGAATGTTCAAGAATGATCAAGTATGTTTAATAATGTCCAAGAATGTCCAGGAATGTCCAAGAATGTTGAACAATGTTCAAGAATGATCAAGAATGTTGAACAATGTCCAAGAATGTTCAAGAATGTCCAAGAATGTTCAAGAATGTCCAAGAATGTCCAAGAATGTTCAAGAATGTTCAACAATGTTCAACAATGTCTACACTGTAAATAAAGGTGTCTTATTAGAAGACACCTTCAGTGTCTATTTTTGATTTTAGATGCCTTTTTGGTGTCTTTTGTTTGTTTAAGACACTTAAAGTTGTCTAATTGTCAATTTAAGACACTTGAAGGTGTTTAATTGTCAATTTAAGACGCTTGAAAGGTGTCTGATTGTCAATTTAAGACACTTTATGGTGTCTTATACAGCAACTTGGTTTGAAGTCATGTGAAAACAATAAACTAGTAAATACCATGAGTTTATTCTTGAAATTACTTTACAAGGCTTGACAATTTTAATAAAATATTTTAAAACCACTGCAAATACAATATGTGCATTTTTGCATGTAATACACGGGGCATAATATAAGAATGACTTCTATTGGTAAATTGGGACATTCCCTAAATTACAACTCGAGCACTGTAAGATAAATCTGCCTCAAAGAGTGACTGCAGTATAGGTAAAAGAAACATTTGAACATACCATCAAAATATACAGTACTGTTCAAGTACTGTACCCAAATCCTTCCCAAAGCCCAAATATAAAAACCGAGACTTTTCCCACCTTGTTGATCAATGAAACCTTAATTTAGGCCTTAGAATTACATTATAGCTAACAATTTCCATAAATGGCTAAGGCCCATCGTTGGTAATGGTTGGAAGTCTGAGCTGACTTCTATTTGGTGTCACACTGCTGAATAACTCCAGTCCCCTTGCAATTATTCTGATTGCGTAAATCCCCTGCAGAAACAAAAACCCCCTGCAGAAACAAAAACCCCCTGCAGAAACAAAAACCCCCTGCAGCAACAAAAACCCCCTGCAGAAATAAAAATCCCTATATTTCGATTTCTCAGGGGGTTTTAAATGTTTGTTTCTGCAGGAGATTGTAGTTTCTGCAGGAGAATGTAGAAATTTTAAAATTTTGCTCTTGCAGAAATAAAAATCTCCTACAAAAGCAAAAATTTTAATCCCCTGCAAAAATCACAATAATAATAATAGAGATGCCACCATAAATTGATGGACCGGTCAGGCACATGACATCACATTGATCACATGATCATTCCAAAATGGCTGCTTCAGGTTTTTAGTGGTTTAGTTACACCAAGAATTCTGTTGCTTTTCTGATCAAAATTGCATATATTAGCTTCTACATAACTACTAGTAATAACACAGACTACTAATTTCAGAGAGGAGTTAATATGTAGGTAAATCATTTGTTTTAATATTGATAAATTCATAATTTAATAGTAACTTTCAGTTTTAACATTATGCCTTTATGCACTCAAATATTAAAGATTCTGGGAATTCTGTTTTCTGCAAGCAGTTTTAAATTTATGTGTATACAGGGGATTTTTGTTTCTGCAGTTGATTTCTGTTTCTGCAGGGGATTTTTACTTTTGCAGGGGATTTCTGTTTCTGCAGGGAATTTTTAATTTTGCAGGAGATTCTTTTTCTGCAGGGGATTTTTATTTTTGCAGGGGATTTCTGTTTCTGATGCAGGGGATTTATATTTTTGCAGGGGATTTCTGTTTCTGATGCAGGGGATTTATATTTTTGCAGGGGATTTCGGTTTCTGCAGGGGATTTTTATTTTTGCAGGGGATTTCTGTTTCTGCAGGGGATTTTTATTTTTGCAGGGGATTTTTATTTTTGCAGAGGATTTCTGTTTCTGCAGGGGTTTTATTTGGTACCGTATGAAATTTTTGTTTATAAAATTTTTACTTCTGCAGGGAATTACTGTTTCTGCAAGGGATTATTATTTGCAGGGATTGTAAATTTTAGTTTCTGCAGGGGGTTTTTTGGGTATGGAATGTTTGCTTCTGTATGAAATTTTTATTTCTACAGGGGGGTTTTTGGGTATGGAATGTTTGCTTCTGTATGAAATTTTTATTTCTACAGGGAATTTGTTTCTGTAGGGGGTTTTTCTTCCTGCAGAGGATTCCTGTTTCTGCAAGGGGTTTTTATTTCTGCAAAGGATTCCTGTTTCTGCAGGGGATTGTAAATTTTAGTTTCTGCAGGGGGTTTTTTGGTATGGAATTTTTGTTTCTGTATGAAATTTTTATTTCTTTCAGAGGATTCCTGTTTCTGCAGAGGATTGTAATTTCTGTAGGGGTTTTAAATTTGGTTTCTGCAGGGAATTTTTGTTTCTGCATGGGGTTTTAAATTTTTGGTTTCTACAGAGGACGCAGGAGGTTTTTGTTTGCAGGGATATTCAAATTTGGTTTCTACAAGGGATTTTTATTTCTGCAGAGGAATTCTGTTTCTGCAGGGGATTGTAAATTTTAGTTTCTGCAGGGGATTTTTTGGTATGGAATTTTTGTTTTTGTATGAAATTTTAATTTCTGCAGGGGATTGTGATTTCTGCTGAGGCTTTTAAATTTTGGTTTCTGCAGAACGCTTTATTTTAGTTTCTGTAACAATTCTTCATTTTCATCTTTAGTTTGATATAAATAAAAGATAAAACCTACTCTAACAGTTATACTATATTAAATTTCATACAAATAATGGAAAATCAAGTGGCAACAAAGCTCAAAAGGAAAATAAGCTAAAATACATCACTGGCGTCTGTAAGTATTGATATCCCCATTTTCACACCACTGTTTTGTGTTCAGATTTTATCTAAGGTGTACAGCAGATGAAAATGATACAGGAACAGTTAAAGGCCTTATAGGGCTTACCATTCATGTAAAGTTTTTAAAAATCAGTGAAATACTTCAAGAAAAAAAATCAATA
>JAQFZO010000403.1:0-25755 GCA_034695885.1 Geophilus flavus
TTATACAACGTTCGCACTACAAAATGTTAGCTAGTTTGATTTAAGAAAAGTGCGTTCGCACCTCATTTTAAAACTAGGTTTAAAATTTAATCTAGCTTACATTTTGTAGTGCGAACGGGGTATTAGGTAGGTAAGAAAACATTTGCAAGCCCTCACTAATACAATACCACAACTACCTTCAAACTACACACACCATCCTTCGGACTAGACAGCGAAAAGCCGAAAACATCATTCCATCAAAAAAAATTTTAGCAAAACCTCTCAACAAGGAAAATTCGCCTTTTCCCTACACTTATGCATCAAAGCGCGCAAAGTAAACTGTTTACGCGAAAGATCCCTCACATGTTTCAAAAACAAATCCAAATCAATAATCCCCTTCCGCAAAGCCTCTCCTAAATAATACATAGCATCCTCAGTTGCATTCTCCTCAGCGAACAAAACCAACAACTGTTTATACAGCGGAGTTGTGGTCACAACAGCTTCATCAACATCAACACTCTCTTGATTCTCCAACTTCCCAAGCAAATTAGTCATAGCTTCATTCTTATCCCGCAGAATCACAACATTCCTCTCCAATTGAAGCTGTTCATCCTCCAATTTATTAACCATACTCTCCAACTTTGTCTTCCCCTGATTCAACTCATCGCTCGTGCGCCGCAAAACCTCCATTTCCGCCTGTGCACGCGAGAAAACATCCCTCAACTTCCGCTTCATCTTATCCTCGACAGCGGACAACATGGAAGCCTTGATGTGTTCATCAGAAATTGTATTCGTATTACTAACAACCTGCTGCTGTTGCATGTTGTGACCGGGATAATTAGCATACGGTGAACTTCCGGGATAAACGGGGGACCCGGTGGCCCCCGCATACCCCTGGTAGGGCATCTGAGCCATGGGAGGATACCCGACACTACTCGAAACAGCCGGATAACTCGGCAACGGCACCCCGGAGTACTTGTAATTACTCCCCGGCACTTGAGTCGGCATCGACGGCATCGACATCGACATGTTCGCCGGAGGTTGCTGTGGGTACGGCGCAACTCCCGGCTGCGGATAGGCCGGATATGCCGGGTACTGAGGCATCGGCTGCGGCTGCGAGGCCACACTGGTCAACGGGACATACGCTGGAGCCAATGGGGCGCCTCGGGAGGAATAATTAGAGTATCCATGTCCACTGTTTCGACTCGAATGGGACGATGATCGCGATGATTTCGAATAAACCGGCGGGTGATCGCCGAAAGTGATGATCATTACTTGTACGAGACCCATTAAATCTGATGCATTGTGTTTCCATTCGTGTAAATATGGTAAGTAGATTTTGCCTGTCTGATCCACGTGGTGCGAGACTTTGATCTGCATGTCGGTCGTGGGTTTGACGTAACACATTGGTGCGTTGTAGGGGTGTGTTTCGATCAGCCAGATGCAGATTGGGATGTTGTAGGTGGCGCTTTTGTAGCTGATTGGGATGGTTCCGTCGAGACAGACGAGATCTTTCTTCTCTCCGTTCGTGAAAATGAAGGAATCCCATTTTGGGACTAGGCCTTTGTAGGCGGTCAAGGCGTGCATGATGTCGCGTTTTGTGATGTCGGAGTTTCGGTAGTATTTGTTCAGTTGTTGGAGGGTTTCGCTGCCCTGGTGCGGCATTTTGGTGGTTTTTTTGAGGTTTTTCGATGTTTTCTGCGTGGAATTTGAGTCTTTTCTTTGAAATCCGGTCAGTGGGTTGAGGTTTTATTGATTTTTCGGTGTGTATCGCAGGTTGTTAACCTAGATTCTGATGTTTCGATCGATCGTGCCTGTTTTTGGAGATATTTTGAGGGTTTTTAGTGTTTTTTTGGGTTGGTTTTAGGGGTTTGCGCTTACCTTTTGTGTTGCATTTGGTTGGTTTTGTTGTTTCTGGGTGAGGAAATGTCACAGGGTTGATTGTTTGTGGAGGATGTAGCGTGAGATTGCCGTTTGTGGCTTGGGTTTGGTGGAATTCGCAGTCTGGTGGTGGTTTTTGGAAGTATAAGGAGGGAATGTGGGTTTTTCCAGTTCAGTTTTGTATGGGATTGTTGTTGGTTTGGGGAATTTTTATGAATTTGAATGACTGTTTACAGAAAATCTTGTATTTTTACACTAATTGTCACGTGATGGTACTTGAATTTCAGCAGATTTAAGTTGATTTTTTCATAAAAATAAATAAATTTTCACATTTTAAATGTGACTCGCAATACCCCTATCATTAAAATTATGGAAAATATTTTTTTACTCACGGTTGGCAGACATTTTCAACTGTTTGCACGGGTTAAATGACGAAAATCTTCTTCCTCGGTGATCAGCATCAAAGTTCATTTTTTTATTAATTAAAAGTTCTTCATGTTGTCTCTGTCGATAATTCAGATGTTGGCGTAGTTAATTTTCCCGCTTTTCTAGAGATTTTAAAAGTTTAGATTGAATTATTTAGTCTTTAAAATTATAAATGAAAATTTTCTTGTTTTCGAAAATGCGCGGTAAAAAATAAAAGTTTAACGTCAATAAAAGATGTCGACGATTGATTTCATATGAATTTGGGTGTAAATAAATGATAAATGCCTAGTTCTTACATTTACAAGTTACCTCATCGGAGTCCATCACGAGTATTACAGAAGTAGCATAGAAAATGTCCTGACCTCCTTGTCCTCACGATGCCCGCAGACACCTTGCGCCATCTCTTATCGAACTGTAGAAATACATCCTGGCTAAAGTCGGACAGATCTTAGACGTCTTTAACTGTATACTGCCTGACTCTCATTGCTTGTGTTTAAAAATTAATTAATTAAATTAAATTAAATTAAATCAATTAATTAATTATCTCGAGAATTATTTTCCAGCTTGTTCAGAGTATTCCATACAAATATTGGAAATTAGGATTCAAAAAATATTAAATTTAATTTTAAAAACATTGAAAAAGTCGAATAAATTGAATATTTGGCAGGTATATTTCTGCAAACTTCTCCAAAAATTTCTTTATTTGTATATAATGAATAATTATAGTAGAAATAAAGCAAAAAAAAAAAAAGAAATTTGTCGTTTAGCGACTATAACTGTCGGGAAGGAAATGCACCAACGTCATCAAAAACTCAAAAATAAGAAAAATATCAACCAAACGCGTCAGGTAACTAGACAAAATGGCAGTTACCTGTCAAAAATTCAAAGCATATCTACAACCAACAAAAACTTGACAAACCAATTTTTTATCTTCCAAACTTTTCTACACTTCCCCAGATTACATTTTTCTACGATTTAATTCACAACCTTCCTATTTTCGCTACATTTATTTGAGGTCAGTACATAATTTACCCAAATCGGGGTGTTGTTTTCTACCTTTCAAACTCACAAAACTTCCTCAAAACTTTCAGATCTCAACAAAATGGCTTCAAAATTGGCCTGCATCGAACTGGCACTCGAAGGCGAACGTTTGTGCAAAGGCGGCGAGTATCGAATTGGCGCCGAATATCTCGAAGCAGCTATAAAAGCCAACACTGACGATTTGCAAACTTTAAGTGCAATTTATTCCCAACTGGGAAATGCGAATTTTTACTTGGGAGAGTATAATAAAGCTGTCGAATGCCATAAACAAGATTTGGCATTAGCAAAGTGATTATTTCTTTTGTTTATTTATAGAAAATTGTGAAAATTTGACAAAAATGAGAGAACGGACCACAGGAACAGAATGAAAAATGATTTATTTCGTAAGGAAGTATAAATTTATCGGTCTAATCAACAAGTAGTTAAGGAAAATGTTGATTTTATTGATTTTATTCATATTGAAAGTGGTAAAACTCGATATGATCACCGGCAAATGAAGAAAAATCTGATAATATAATTGAAAATGAGCAAAATTCGGTCAATATTTGCGTAAATCTTCATAAAATACATTCGAATGGAAGTGAATTCACTTGTTTAATCACTTAACAAACAACAGAAGAAAAACAATTTTTTTTCACATTTTACATCAGTTATTTCTCGATGGATTTTTCTAGATTTTTCTTATGTAATGTTTGTTAACTGATTAAATGAGTGAATTCTCCCATTTCAATGTATTTTACGAAGATTTATGCAAATATCAACTGAATTTTGCTGATTTTTCGATGATTTGATCGAATTTTCCTCCGTTCGCCAGTGATCACGTCGGGCTTTATCATTTGTAATGTAAATAAAATGAATAAAATCAACGTTTTTCACTACCAAATATAGATTTTTGTGTTATATTCTGTATTTGGCGTTGAAACAATCAATATTTTTAGGTCTTTCGATTAAAATTTTATCAAAATTTCCGTTTTCCGGTGGTTAAACAAAGTTTTTCCAATTGTGGCATAAAGAAAACGAATTAAATCAACGTTTTCTACGACCTCTTGTAAATTATAAGGTGGAATTTATACTTCCTTGCAAAATGAATCATTTTTCAGTCCATTTTGATTTTCATCAATTACCATTCCTCGATTTTCGTTTTTCCTTCAAATTCCTTCGGAATGATGCTCAAACGACTCATAGTTTCCATCAATTCGCGTAAATCCGGTTGTAACTGTTACAATATAATATAAATATTAAATATTTAAATATTAAATTATTTATTTAATTGTTTTACTTCATCCATGGCTTTGATTTCGAGTCGTAATTTGTCCATTAATGTGATGAAAAGCGAAACGATGTCAGCGATACATTTGCTCGTGTTGCCTTTGTCATCTTTTATTGTGATCGGTCGGTCTTCTCTAATACGTTCCATCGCTGCCGGACAATCTTTCTGCAATTTTATAATTTTTTAAATGTTTTTGAATTTTTGAATATTTTCGATTTAAAACCTTGAATTTCTTCATAAAAACGTCGACGGTTGGATATTCGTCGCTCTGGACTTGTTTAAAAGCGGCTTTATATTGGACTAGAAGTCGGGAACAAGCGGCAGTGTATCTAAAAATCAGAAAAATTATTAATTTCTCATGAGTAAAAATGGAAAAATCCACAGAAAATTGTATTTTAACAATTTCCAGTTCAGTTGTGAATGGGGAGTGATGTCATTGAATGTGTAATGCCGATTCACAAGTGAACTGGAATTCATAATTTTAACTTATTACTCTTTGGGAGTGATACAATCCTTGATGTAGGCTTTTTCCAAGCATTGTAAAGTGTTCACGACGGCGTATAAATCTGCCATGTTGTCGTATCTATGAGGAAAATATAATTTTACGTTTATTTAACGCAATTTTTTGTCATTCGATAATTTTTTAATTTTTACTTCTCTCTTTCGCGAGCGGTTCGGCATAATCGCACTTCTTCGTACAATTCCGGTCGATTCGCATCTAAAAATTGATTCTCGGTTGATCAATTGAAATGAAATTATTAATTTAATAAAAGCAAACCTTGATTCTGAGTTTGTGGCGGCATAACGTTGAAAAGCGACATTTTGTTTGTTTCCAAGAAGAAATCACGTGAGAAAACAGTAGATTACGTCATTCTCCAAACATGAAACTCGATCAAATTCCAGTCAACCACTCACTCTACCGGCAAAATTTGAAACCAAGAACCAAAATAGCCCGAGATTTTTACGCATTTTGTGTTTTAAATCCCATTTTAGCCTTTTCTTCTCTTACAACACAAAATCCGACAATTTTCGATAACATACCTTGCAAAAACACCAACACGAATGCATCAGGAAAGCAGTAACGGCTTTCACATTTCATCTGCCGAGTCATCTGCGCATGCTCAGCACGGGAGTGTAGTAAAATGTGGTGCGCCGATTCCGATTCGTTCAAACATTGAGTTGTTCTCATCAATCCAGAACCATTAATGTATTAAGTCAAGCTAGGGTTGCCAACTCAAAATTTTCAAAAGCGGGACAGACTCAGTTAAAAAGCGGGACAGAGACTCAAAAATCGGGACAAATTTAAAAAAAGATTTATTGACATGTTAATGCAAAAAATGTGTTTAGAAGGCTATGAGCAAACAATATAAATTACAATTAAAAACTAGACGTTTGCTTTTTGGCAGCTTTTAACACATCTTTTTGAAACAATGTCATGTGATGCAGTCATCTTTCTATGGCCGACTATGGGCTATGGCGCAATGGATGTCAAAACTCAAAAATTGGGACATTTCAACGATTTTTGAAAAGTGGGCGGGACGCGGGACAGAGACTTGAAAATCGGGACTGTCCCGCCAAAATCGGGACGGTTGGCAACCCTAAGTCAAGCATGTACAGTAGTTGCCGCCAGATGGTGCGCATCACAGTACCGTATGTTATTCCTACAGTATTTGGCTTCTGCTACAGGGTTCTTTCGATTAGTCCTCGAAGTCTGTTCCGAGAACTCCGAGATCCAAAATTTCCCTTTTTTAACTACCAAAGAATACCGATGAGCACTCTGGACAGACAAGAAAGAAAATCCCCATAAAGGAGTGTGTTGCCAGCTGCAGACACAGCTGGACCAATGATAATGCGTTATACAACAATCTGCAACCAATCAATGCCATTGAATAGCGATGAGGCCATTGTTAGAGATTTTTGAATAAATTATTAAATTTCGAGAGATTTTCAGATTTTATGGATTTCTGGGATTTTGAATTATTTTATTGCATTTTTTTTTACAGATTTAATGGATTTAGTAATTAACGATTTGAGATTTTCATGAGATTTATAAACCCATCGATGAGATTTTGATTAATTTATCGCCATGACATTCTATGGTGCCCCTTGTTGCTCGAGATCGCAGACTTCCTCACAGATCTCTCAGCTTGCTCCACTGCTCTGGTCATGTGACCTGAGTTCTTCAATTGCGGCACTCGGAGGACTAAACGAAAGAACACTCTGTCTATACCGTAGTCTGTTCGCTTATTTCAAGATAGTTCAAAATGCCCTGTCATTGGTTGAAACTGCTCGCCATAGGATGTAATGCACCTAAAGAAATTATTCCTGACCGGTTGCAGTGATTGGGCCTTAAAATTTCTGTTGTTTTGATCGGTTGGGTCTAAAAACTGATCACTTGACATAACGTACGTTTGTTTACGCTAGGTTTATTTACGATGGTCCTTGTCCAAACTTCTCGACCAATTACAGGACATTTTGAACTATCTTGAAATACGTGAACAGACTTTACGCAATGGCACGAAATTCACATTTTTCGTAATTGTAGTGAGTTTGAAACTTCCCTGCAATGCCAAATTGGTAATGGACATCTTTGATTGGTATTTTTGTGCCGTTGCACACATATTTAGACTGTGGGACCCAAATTTTCAGACTCGGTACGATGAGGCGGTTCTATGGGTGATTCGGCGTGATCGATAATCGCTATCTTCATGTGCGATTTCCGGACTGTTGCGCACAGATTTTTGATCTGTCCATGACGAGAGGATTCAGAAAAGACCCAACAACATATTATTCGCCTTAAAGTGTAATCGTACCCGTTTTAGATTGATTAGAGGGTCTTCTACGACTGTCCAATTGGAAATCTTCTCTCCATCTTTAATGGATTGAAAGAGAGAAGTGTTTGACCTCAAAACCAAGTCCAGAGGGCAAATTTGGTTTATTTAACCATTTAGTAATCGTTTGGCCAGCTCCAGACTTTTCTACTTCTATTTATCGCTCGTAATAATTAATTTTGTGTTATATCTTCAGAATATGCGGCTTTTGAGAATAGTGGACTAATGAAATAAAAAATTCGCTATTCAGAGGTGAGTACGCAATGCGAGTTTTCCATTTAAAATTCATCTGAACATTAAATAGACACAAGTTTAGCTATTTTTTTTAATCATTCAATTTTTTATTCAAATATTTTTTACAACACAAAATATAAGAAACATTTTACTGGTCAATGCACTCCTGAAATAAAAATGAATACAATTATTTCACCTGAATCATTAAAATTGCCATTTTTAAAAATGTACCTTCTTGATGGCTTCACCGCAACAATGCCAGAAATCGTGTTCGTTCTAAACAAATTTGAAAAAGATTTGGTATACAAAACTCAAATCAAATCCTCCTTTCATTAAGCACACATACCACTTCAGGGTGTTTGTCTTTGCATTCATCGAGTCCTTTACCTACATTTTCCTTTTTCTGAAAAAAGAAAATCCTTTTTAACACTACCATATCATGCACAAAAATAGATAAAATCCATTTATACTGTGTCACTGTCGGTGATTTTGGCCAGAGCTTTGCCCTTGAATTGCTCGTAGTCCAATTTTCCGTCCTATTATACAAATTATAATTAAAACACATCTTTTTTAATTGTGTGACATTGAAACTTACTTTCAAGCATTCGTATCTTCCCAAAAGACATCCAACAATTTCCATCTGCAATAAATTAAAATTTCACCTTTTTTCCTTTGTGACCATTTCTATTAATTTACTTTATCTTCTTTGTCTGTTGCCAACTCTTTGCATTCCTTCTCATGAGCTTCATACTGAAAAGAAGTCATTTATTTATATTACAAAACAAAAATTTTCACCTTTCTTTATACCTCTTTGATGATGGCTGCTTGGTCCCAACATTGCTGCAATAGTAAAATATAATTTTGAATCGTGTTTGTCGATGTCTTTAGTTGAAATTTTTACCTCTTTTTCTGCTGCAATTGCAATTGCGCAGAAACACAACACTACCAACACGGAGCAGACAGATTTCATCATGTTTCTAAGTTTGTAAAATATTTTTTGAATAGGTCGAGCCTAGGTTTTGCAGTTGTTTATAAAGGTGATTTGGATATTTAAATTTTTGGATGTTGTATATAATAAGATCACGCTTTTCCTGATCTTTTGTAAACTGATATTTGCCCTGTGTTCTGCAGGAAGTGAGTTTTGTGAACTCCCACACTAGTACAAAAGAAAAATATATTTCCCTCGACACGTTTCTCATGTTTACGCACGCGTTGTACAGCATATGTAAATTTAAAGTTATTTGATTTATATCATTACGATTTTTCACATCCTTGAATTGATGAAAAACATATTACGGAAGAAGAATTTTCAGTTTTGGTTTGAAAAGCGCGCCAAAGACATGAAGAGCGTCATTTGTCGCACTTAGTTCAGTTTTCTGTCACCACTGACACGTGGTAATGTCGGAAAGTGTAGTCGTGTAATAGTTTAATTTTGTCGGTTTTGGTTTATCAACTCGTGCAAATTAACTGCAATGGGTAAGATTTTCAAACGTGTAATTTAATAACAGTCTAAACTAATTTGTGCATTATTTTCAGCGGTTTCGGCTGGTGCATCCTGCGTTCTTTCGACGTGTTTGATGGTCCTAGTATTCACCGGAATGCAAATCTACAGATCGTTTCTCACATCTAGCAAAATGATGACGATATTTGGCGGTTATCTAGGCTCGGTTTTATTCGTTTTGACATTGACAGTAAACATAAACCACAGATAGAAATTTTATCTTCATAAAATTTAATAAAATCTCTCAATTTTATTTTACAGGCGATCGGCAATTTGGAAACTAGTATGTTCGGCCACAATTTCCAAACAAAACTGTTCCCAGAAGGTGAAAAAGATGAAATTAATTAACAGTTATCGATGCAAAACTCTAAAATATCGTTTCTACTTCATTTCTAGTGATTTTCTGCCTAATTCTCGCACTGATCGCATCAGGAATGGTTCACAGTGTTTGCATCACTACTTGGTAAATATATGAAACATTTCCCGTTAAGAGAATGTCAAAAACCCAGGAAAACTACTCAAAATCACAGTCGAGACTGTAATCTGACTCTTTAGATGCAAAGATGTACCGATAAGAGCAGAAAAGATTCAGTTTTCGCCTTGACACGCTCTTAACTAAACCTCAATCAACCAACAAACTACAAGAAAAAATTTGAAAAATATTTTTCTCTCTTTGTAGTTTGATCTTTTCGTTGATATCCCTTTACTACGTCAACAAAATTTCTCAGTCTAAGTACACATTATCAGCAGCAATGTCATCTACCACTTCTCATCAGAGATCAAGAAAGAATAAGTGAAAATTTTTTTTGTTTTCTTTTTAAAGAAAGTAAAAAAAAATCAAAAACAAACCATGATTTTATCAATCATTATTTTTCACTATTAAAAACTCACGTGAAAAAAAAAACAACCAACAAATTTCAATTTTTTTTTCTTTTATTTCATTTTATACAAATTATGCATTTGGCCAATTAATTCAGTATATATTGACTATTGTGTTTTAAGTAAATTTAATTAGAAAAAAAAACACTAATTTCTAGTAAGAAAAAAAAAACCCTTTCGTATATTTTTTTTTCTATTTTTAAACTGTCCCAACATAAATTTTATTGATATTTACATTCATCTGCAGCTTAGTTTCAAATTGTTTAATTTAGGATATAAAAATATCAATAAACAAAAAACAAAAATTTAAAAAACAAAATTCTATTAGCAAAAAAAACGAAAAATTCTTCTTTTATTGCCTTTGAGCAGTGACCAAGCTGCAGATTGATACAATACATTCAAGACATAAGAGAAAATTTAGGTCCTTTGATGAAAGGAACAAAAAAATGTTTAGGATGATATAAAAAAAAATATTCGAAAACCGACAAGTTGCAGCAGTCACATGGAAAGATGTTTTAATTCTCTTGTTTACATCCTGTTCGTTCTTAGCGTGATAATTGTGATAAAGCTGAAACTGATGCTCAGCAATGTCACTTGTAAAGAGGAGGGGAATAATTAGTGAATTGGACTACTTGATGTAAATGGCCACACACATTAGTAGCAGATTTCCAAACAAAAAGGAAAACAAATTTGCTCTGTACTGGCGGTTTCTACAATTTGCCCCCCATCCACTGTCATTTCAGTCGCTTTCCTAAAGTTGAGTTGAAAAAAATTGATCAAAACTAAATGCACCGTGAAACAGCATTTTCATAAATTCTAAGATTCGCCATTTTAAACTTCAGCAAGAAATCCCTTGTGTATTTTTTTTTTACAAGTTTTTGAAATTACTATGTACAGCAGTTACTTTTTCCATTTTTTTTTTAAAAAGATTTTTCTTTTTGTTTTGTTAAATTTTTTCGTTTTTTTTTTTTTTTTTTTTTAAATAATCTTCGTTTTTATGCTTGTTTTAATATCTTTTTAAACCATATTTCTTGTTGCCTTCCACGTAAACAACATTCAAAACACACATAATAGGTAAATATACAAGTCAATCACAGTCATCCGTGAAATACACTGATTGCGACGTAGGATGACTCGAACTTTCTGGACCCAAGCCATCATCTTCGTCTTCATCGTCGAGACATTTACGACAAATTGGGCAAGTGCCATGCTAGAAAAAAAATAAGCAAAATAACATCGATCAGTGTCTTTTTTCCTTGATTAATTAACACTACTAAAACTCACCAATTCTAACCATGGAACAATACAATCGTTGTGGAAATGGTGTTGGCACAGTAGCCTGCGTACGGGTTCACCTTGCCTAAAATCCTCCATACAAACAGTACATTGTAGAGTTTTATCTAAGTGGGGGGAAAGGAAAAATAATTTTAACTTGTTGTTTTTGTTTTATTACAACTTAATGTTTGTGATTTATGTTTACCAACTTGTTCCTTTGAAATATTCACCATCGGAATTTGACTAATTTTGTCATTGGAAAGAGGTGGTGGGCCGGTTCCGTCTAATTGATTTAATAGCTAGAAAAAAAAATTGTTTAGCAATTTTTTTAAATTAGAAAAAAATTCCAAATTTTCTTTTACTTGTGATATTATCGAGTCCAGGCCACCTCGTCCCCATGCGTAATCACCCGGATTTCCATGAAGATTGAGGAAACTTCTGAAAGAAATAACCGAATTAAATAAAAAATAAACAAATTCCATCTTGACGAGTTGTCAGTAGTAAATCGGTAAATAGCGCGCGAAATGGTGAATAATCGCAATTTTTTTCAGGTCAACGACGTGTCTCGAGGCCAAATTCACCAAGCAGTCAGTCACGGTTAGATTATTACATCATTTTATCCATATTTACTTACATTGGAAATGTTGTATTATTTTGAACAGCTGAGAAAAGAAAATTAATTATATCAGTAAAAAACTATAATTATTTTAATTACAGATATCTTACCTCCAGCTCCGGTCAAATGAGAAAATATTTGCTGAAGTAAACTAAACAAGATAAAAAAAATTTTTTTAAAAACACGTGTAAATATTTTTAATATCAAAATTATCAACCCTTCTATAGATGGTGTTCGGTCCACCATGACGGGAGATCTACGACGAACTGATACTCGCGTTCTTGGTATATAGGCGTTCGTTCCCGGTCTCCGAAACTGAGCGGATGACGATGATGGCCCCGAACGGTCGTCCCGGGATGTTGAACCCTCCTCCGGATTGTATTGTTGAAGCCGAAGAGAGTCAAATATCGATCGACCCCATATCTAATCAATTCACAAACAAAACGACACTAAATTAGTAATCCACAAACCGAAACTAACACGTAGCCTAAAATAAACGATGAGTAACCTCGACAAACTGAGAATCTGGATCCGCATCATCTTCACTGTAATCACTGCATAATTTTTTTTTTTTAGAGAAAAAATGTTGTATTAATAAGATTCACGCACATTTCTAGTTTAAAATAACATCACTTACTTTGGATTTTCTAATGAGGTTTGGCCTAATTCTTCTATAAATCCTGATTGACATCTTGGACATGTGTAATCCTAAAAATATACAAAAGATGACGTGAACAAAACGAGAACAAGACTTGTTTGGGTGGTTAATCGAAGATTTTATGGTGGAAATAAAGGAATTTGTGAGTCGTGTGATAGTTTTGACTTCCTTATCAATTCGTCTACGCAACTCATTACATCCCCTACGGTTATTGCGATTTTAAGTAGCGTTGTGAGAAATGCAGAATTTTTCTTGGCTGTTGCATCAACGTTTTCACTCGAAACTTTTATTATCCAAAAGATTCTCGCACAAGTTAAGATTTCCGACGACTAAAGCACAGACTTACTGGTAATACTGGATTAATTTCCTGAGTACATTTGTGGCAAAAAAATCGGGTCGAAAGGGATTCCACGGCTGCTTCGGCCATTTTGCATTTCTCGTGATGAACGGGATTCTCGTTGCGAACGCGATCGACGAGAACGACAACAAAAGCGAAAAATTCAACATGTCCGTCTCACGTTTGGCTGCTTTCTTCGCAAATCTACGCGGTTTGATTAGAAATAGAAATAACGAAATTATGCATATTAATAGCAAAGTAACTAATATTAAATTTTCTTATTCACCGTTTGCTCTGATTATCCAGTGTGAGACCGAACTGGCCGCCGACCAACACAAACTTGTAAAAGGAAAACTGCGATGACAGCTGCTCGTGACGGTATACAAATTATAAAACATTGTAAAATTTTTATTTGATAATAATTACACGCATTGATCATCACAGATATGGAAGAGAACAATTCAGAAGAGGTTTCGATGGCGGCAAACGTCATGGAGGAGAATCAGAATCTGCGTAGAAAACTAGAGAAAACCGAGAAAATGGTCGAAGAAACTGAGAAAAACAACGCCGATTTGAGGCTTCAAGTTGAAACTCTTACGCAAGAACTGCAACAACTCAGGAATTCCAAACAAACTGTTTCCAAAGACACCCAAACATGCGTTGATGATTATTTGAGTAAAAGAAAAAAAATTTTCTGTCTATTTACACAAAAATTAATTATTATTTTTTTTAAAATTCAGATGATGATGAAGATTTTGTCATTCAAAACGACTGGTTAACCGATCCGTCTAACGAAAATGTAAATTTCTATTATTCTACCATTATAAATCAAGCAATTTTTTTATTCATCGTCCTTTATTTTGTTTTTAAATGCGAAATTTTGTTAGATGTCGATAGCGGATTGTGTGAAAGCGGCTGCAGAAGAGGCCGTCCAGCAGACTGGTTTTGTTTACGATGAAAACAGTGGACTCTATTACGATAGTTCGACGGGATATTTCTACGATCCTGTAAGATTACACGCGCGATCCTTGTGTTTGTTAATTTTATACGTTTTTTCTTCTCTAGGAAAACGCGTTGTATTATAATTCAGCTACCGGTACTTACTACACATACGATCAATCAACGCAAACGTATTCATTCCATTCACAAGTGGATTTAACACAATATCCCACCAACGACGCGGAATCGAACGCACAAGACACATCGAGTAGTAAGAAAAAGAAAACCCGGAACGGGGTAAGAAAAAAATATTCAATAAAATTAAAAATTGAAAATTAAAATTTGGATTTTTTAGGAAAAATCAAAAAAAACAAGACTGGACGGATTAAGTGAGGATTATGATGGGTTTTCCGCCGAAGAAGGCGAATGTTCCGATAGTTCAGAAGATTCAAACAGTTCAGAGGCTTCTTTATCCCAAACGACAACTAAAGAAACAAAACCCGGTATGGTATTTCAGAAGTAAATTATTTTTATTTTAAAATTTTCATTTTTAATTAATACATTTTTGTGATTTGTGATAGGTAAGAGTAAGAAAAGTCGGTATCCTCCCTGTATCCGGTGTATGATAACCGACAGTAAAGTAGAGGCTCTCCCTGTTGGCACATTGTATATAGTAACGTGCTCGGGAGCGACGATCGGGAGAGAGAAATTCAACGATATTCGCATTCCTGATTTACAAATCAGCAAAGTAAATAAATAAATAAATAAATAAATTTTATTTTAAAAAAAAATATTATTTACAGATGCACGCACAAATTACATATTACACAATGCATAAATATTACGGAATTACAGATTTGGGTAGTCAAAACGGGACGATAATCAACGGAATACGAATAGCCGAAGTGAGAAACTCGAAATATTAAATCCTTAAAAAAAATTATTAATATAAGTTTATAATTTCAGCCGAAGCAAACCAGTGACCCCTACCCATTGAAACATGAGGATGTGTTGCAGATGGGCGACGTACGAATGTTGTTACATATTCATCCTGGATTAGAAACATGCGATAACTGCGAACCGGGTCAAGTGCAGGCTCAAATATCAACGACACAACTAAAACCAACTGTAGACATCATGAGTAAAACAGAAAAAGAACAACAAAGAAGGAAGGAACTGAAACAAATTCGGAAAAAATTCGGACTTGAGGTTTTTAATACGAAAAAAATAAAAACAAAACAAAACAAAACCCAACACTCACTCTAACTCAACTTCCTTACTCCGCAGAGTTCCGATTTCGAGGACGGATTAAATCCAAAAGCGGAAGTGAACTACACAGATCGTGCGAGCGAGCGCCGTAAAACAAAAGGCGTCGACACAATATACGGAAAAACAGAAACGGCTTCGGTCGACGTGTAAGAAAAAAATAACAAAAAAAATCAATTAAAAATCCAAAATAGATAAAATTAATAAACAAAATACATCTTTTTTAGCGCCATTCGGCAAGACAACAAAGGTCGAAAACTACTGGAAAAAATGGGCTGGGCCGAAGGAACGTCTCTAGGCAAATCACAAGCGGGAATCGTGGAACCCGTGAGTACCCCACTAACCATTTCAAAAACAAAAAAACAAAAAATGATTACTTCACTACGCGTAACGTTGCATTCGTGTAGTAAGTGGTTATTTTTAGAAGACCTTTGGTGCCTCTCACTATTTAGGAGTCTGTTAACAGTGTCACGTTTCATAGCACGAGTTTCACATCGAGTTCAAGGCGAGGAAATAAAAACCACATCAGCTGAAACCCATCAAATCGACCGAGAGCTCGATTTGAATATGTATTAAACACCTCGCAACGGGTGTAAGGTGCACTTAACTCGTATTTTTGTCTCGGGGTCAAGGCGCTTTTTCATTGGTTGTGTTACATAAGCACAATCGTTTCCTTCCCAGACCCCAACGATTGTTTCCCGTGGCGGAAACGATGAATCATCCGGAACTTAAAATCGAAAAATTCGAACGCATTAATGGGTGTGCATCCAACATTCATTAAGTCGAGTCGTAAAATTCCTTTTTTTAACAACTCGACCGGTTTTTTTTATCTTTATATTCTTTCTCGGGGGTTCGGCCGGACTATTTTTAGTTCTGTACTCGTAAGTGTCACACAAACACTCACACGTCAATTCGACATTTGTATTTCGTACGTACTCGTATCGATATAAAAAAGTGTTTTAACACATTTGCACGTACGAAAGGGTGCGTAACAAATTACAGTCTGCTTTTAAGTAATCATTACTTTTTGTCAGTTTCATTTACACTAATCTAAGAACGAGTGGTCAAACATGTTTTTGTTTATACGTTTTTTTAATTGCATTTCGAGTAATTAATAACTTTGGTGAGTTTTTTTTTCCCCGGTTTTTTTTATTTTTTTATTTTTTATTAATGTTGTTGTTATTGTTGTTGTTTTGGAAAATGGTTTTTTAATTTATATAAGCTTTTATACGTGTTTTTTATTTTTTTATTTTAATTTTTTGGTTCCGTAACCTTAAATTTGATCCATTCGGGCGTGGGAATAATCCATTCGGCATCGGATTTCTTGTATCTACACTAATGGATAGGTGTGGGGTTAATTTCGGATTTCAAGAACCCGTACTTAAAAAGTGATTTGGACAAAAGAGAAATTATATTAAGCTGCGAGGTAGTCGTAAAACAAACATGAAAAATGAGGCATAGTTTTTTCTTCTCTTATATACTTTTTTTTTCTTTTTTCTTCATCTGTCAACTCGAAAAAAGTCGAAATTTTTACTGGCCGTTGGCGCCAGTTCTCCGGGTCAAAAAAAAAATATTAATTTCATTTTATGATTATTTTTTTTTATTTATATATAATGTGAGTTCGTATATTAGTGAGTGAAGGTGGCTAGCTAGTATATTACACCGGTACGATTTAAAACTGATATTTTTACCCGGTTTTCGATGCTCGGGATTGACAATCGCGCACTGCGCATGAGCACAACACCGCCATTAAACCGGCACTCGTTCCGTGCACGTTTTCCAAGTTTTTATCCGTGGATTTTTGCTTTTTTTCAGTGAGAAAACACGTTTTGAATTAATTTTTATCTCTCGATGCTTAAGTATGAGTAATAACATCAATTTGGTGGAAGAAAATGAAGGATAAATATGTTTTTTCCGTTTTAATTCACTGGTTTTATTTTTTTTAAGCAAATGCACTATCGTAAATAGTATTCGGTCCCTTTTTACTGGGATGAATAAAAAGACCGTCGTAAAAGTCAGAATGGACAATAAAGGGCACTCAATAGTGTTTAGCTCCCGCATATCTTTTATGCACCTGTAGACGGGGTGTGTTTTTCCTCTACCCCAACTCCCAACTCCCAAACTCTCTTCTCCCATTTCAATTTTTCTTTGCCAGTTTTCGGGTAAAAAAATCTTTTTTGTGTCGATATTGGGTAAAAAAGTAGTTTATTTTCTTTGCTGTCATTTTCTATTGGGGTTTTATTTTATTTATTTATTTTCTGTTCTTTTCTATGTTAACAGGATTGGCCTTGTTTAAAATGTAAATATACGCGAGGAATTTATGGGGTCGTGACATTATTTTTACTCGGATGTTATTTATAGACGGTAGTAATATAATCAAATGAAAAACCATAAAAAGACTAAGATTGTAAAAATTGTTTACCTGCCATTTTTTTTTTTTTTGAAAAATTTAAAAAACAAAAAAAATTTATTTTCCTCTTCCTTTACCTTTTTATTCACCAGGGCATCACTTTTCCCATAATTTTTTTTCTAATAAAAAAAAATAAAAAATGCCCTTGAAATTATTTTTATTGGTCAAGGGCGTCATTTCTAGAGGTTTATGACATTAATTTTTTAATTAGTAAATATCAAAAGTCAATTTCCATGAGAAAATTTCAAATGTGGCGCAAAAAATCACTTTAGAACAACAACTTTTAATCCCGAAATTATGGGTTATCACACCAAGAGAACACAAATCCTTTTCTCAGTTGTATAATAACTCAATTAATAAATTAACACATTATTAAATTTAAAAAAAAAAAATTTTTTTTTATATACATCAACTAAACCATAAACCTTTTAAGTTGCGCAATATGAACCAATAGTAAATCCGAAGGTAATAAATTATATTCTTTACGAGTAGCCCATTAGAAAAATAAGGGAAGGAGTTGTAATTTGAACGAGCAAATTACTACTTACACAAGTGTTGTTTTAAATTAATCGTCCCTTTTTTCAACTCACCAGATAAGTGATATATTTAAAAAAAAAAAAAAAATTGTGAATGATGGGAAAATTGAGAACAGGAGTAAATTTCGTGGAAAAAGTGCAAAGGGTTGGTTTTGTTGCCATTGGACAAAGGTCAGCATTTGATTTACAATTGAGGGAAGTTGGGGTTTGGGTTTATTGTGAGTCGAGAAACCCCTGTACCCCCTTTCACCTGTACCCCTGTTTGTACTTTGAAATAATTTCAACAATTTTTTTTTTTTAAATTGTAACATAAAAATCGAATTTCTATTAGCCGCTTAGTCATCAACATTAATTCTTTAGTTTTCAGTCATTATCATTTATTTCTCAGCAGGGGGATTAGAATCAAAGTCGTATGGGTAGTCAGAGTCAAACTTGTTCTTTTAAAGTAAAGTAGGGGGTGAAGTTCCCTTTTTCTTTCTTGGCAACATATCATTTGCCTAACGACTAGGGTCCATCATATTCTACTCTGAAACCCATTGGCTGACGGGTAATGGTCATTACACTTCCTGCAACGAGTGATTTTTTTCTTTAAAAAAAAATGTGTGTTATAAAAAAGAAAAATCTCATTTTGTATTTCTGTTGCCTTTTTGGAAAACATGAATAAAGCCATAGAGTAGCACTAACTTCCCACTTGTCAGAATTTATTAATTTTTTGCTGATATCCGAATTTGTCTCTTTGAATTTGAAATTTTGGGTGTTGCGTATTAGAGAGTTTGCGGAGGCCAAATTTTATCGCTTTTTGACTTACAGTGTGAGTCATTATTAAGTTGCCACTGACAAAATTTCAAACTTTTGCAAAATTGATAGGCTAAAATAAAATGATGCAAAAATGCAAAACATTTCTGATTTACAGTGGAACCCTCTTACAACGTCATTTTTCGGATCGGGAAAAATGTGACATATGCCGGTTGACATTATAACCGGGTGATTTTAGCATTATTTCAGAAAGGCTGGGGAATATAAAAAGTGACATTATAAGCGGGTTGATGTTCTAACCGAGGCCGTTGTAAGTCGGTTCCACTGTACACATTAATTTGCTGTAAATCAAGTGTAAATTAAAGCTTTCACATCTGTAAATTTGTGAGCAAAGCTACCTTTACAAACCTTTTAGGTTTTTACATCAGATTTACAATTTGAAAAGGTAAAATTAATTTATGTCGTCACAAACTTAACTTTAAGTTTATAAATTTATAAATTATATTTTTAAGTTATAATCATAAGTATTTTTCTGCAAAGTCTCTGTTGCATGTTGCCTGCCCTTAACCTTGTGTCTTACGATCGAGTTGGTTGGTATCGTTGACGAAGATCGCGATGTTTTCGCGGTGAAATGTGGCTCGCTTTACAAACGGCTCACAAAACATTCTTTACTATACATGGCTTGCTGCAGCTGAAAGATGTCTTTGTCCGAGTTCAGCAATACATGAATACTTTTTCAAACGTCTGTTAAGGGCAGAACAGAATCTGTTGCATTTTCTCTTCCGGTCTGTAGTTTTCCACCATTTTGCCCCTTTTTCTCTAGAATTCGGGGAAAAATTGCATTTGTTACGCCTTGTTGCAACTAAAGCTGCTGTGATGGTCATAAGAGATTATGTCATCTCGAATTTTTTAAAAAAATATTTCATTCGCGTAAAATGATTCAATTCATTGCTATTTCACTTTACGTAGTGATTTCCTGGAACGATTAATAGTGTAATACGAGGAATAGATGAACTGGATAAGAAGACAAACAAACGTAAGACTTCGTAGTAATTAACACAAACCTCGTTTTCAATCCCCAAAACGAGACAAGAATTAGAATGTTTAAAGAGAGAGACAAGGTGTGTAAGACTTTAATACTTTAGAAATGCCAAAGTCGATCAGGCATTACGAATTTTAATCAAATTAATTAAAGTAGTAGTGAGTGATTGAATGATGTTGATGGTGTAGAAAGAGGAGAGAAACGCGCCATAAACAGCGAGTAAATTAGTTTAAAAGTTTTCTGTCTGCGCTGAATAAATGTTAACCGGCCCGGAATTGTAACCAGGGAAGCGAAGATCATTGACTCGTAAATGCGTTTTCAATACAATTTAATGACTAGTGGTTAAAAATTGAATTCCTGCCTGCGATAATGGAAATTTTCTACCTTTTTCTTCACGTTTTCTAACTAGTTATTTGATAAAACCAGTTTTTTAAATCATTGTAATTATTAAAATTAGATAGTTGGTTTTTATTTTTTTTGTTTTTGTTTTGGTTTTCCTTTACTAAGAGTAAAAGTTGTTTTATTTCATTGACTGCCAAGTTGAATGACTAAAAAGTAATTGGGGGTTTAAGGAAATAAATAGTTTGCAGAACGTGTTATTTGGTGCTGGTTAAAACCAGTTATTATTAATACTAGGCGAATAGGATGCTCGTTGATTAATTCAGTTAAAACATAAAACCCGTATATTTATTTATTTATTTTAATCTCGCCAGAAAAATACGAACAAAATAATAGCGCACGACATCCATCCTACTTTGAAACTGATTTATGAAACGATAAAATTCGACTCGGATTCGATTCGATGAATTTTTCAAAAAGGAAAAAAAATCATTTTATTAACCAAAAGACCGATCGCTCCACTTCAGTCAGTACTGTACAGTCAGTACTGTATAGTGATTCAGTGGTTTTGTTTGTGTAATTGTTCAGTCTCTGGACTTGAGCTTTTACTCTCAAGGTGTGATCATAAATGTAAGAAGGATCACTGCAAAAACTGTCAGCTTTACACGTGTTGAAGTTGATGTAAATTTGTGGGCAAAGCTAACCTTTATAAAACCTTTTTTGTGGTCAAAGGTAGCCTTTACATCAGATTTACAAAATTGAATTTACTGTACATAGTTTAAAGTAGATGTAAATTCAAATTTACACATCTTTCACGTCAACTTTCCACAACTTTACAAATATTAAAACTCAAATTTAACAATGAATTTTACATTGAATTTACTTTTGTAAAGCTGCAATTTTTTGCAGTGCATCGAAAAGTCGTGGTACGATGGACAACGCTTTCTGACATTAAAAGTTTACATAATGGGAAGAGTTTTTGGACAATGAACAACAATACTCAACAATTAATAAAATCAAGATAATCTTCAAAAAATCCGGATTATTTGTGACATGTAACTTTCACTACGTTTATATGATGGATTTTTTTGAGGATTATCCTGTAAAACAACAATGAACGACATACTCAACAATTGTTAAAAACAAGATCTTCAAAAAATCTGGATTATTTGTGACCATGTAAACGTAGTGATATAATGTTCTGGATTCTTCGAAACAAATTTTTTGATTATCTGATTTCACTGCTAGAAACTTGTTATTCCAATTTGCTAATTTTTAATGAAACTTAGATTTCGACATGGATTTCTACTCTAGATTGATTTCGGAGACGTTGAACTCTTGTCGTGTTCGAAAATTAGACTTTTTCGAAAAGCCGCAATCAGAAACTTCTTGGAAATAAAAAAAAAAAAGTCGATGACATTGTTTCTAGACATAAGTTAGTAAAAATAAGCAAAAAATAAAAAGCAAAATGTGAAAAATGTCACTTATGTTTAGAATGTGTTGAATTCGTATGGGTTTGAATACCTCAAAATCACTTCCCCATTCCTATGGTTTTTCTTTCAAATTTTCAAAAGAAAAAAAAATTTTACAACCCAGAACAAAAAAAGTTTTACTGATTAATTTATTTTTTATATATATAATATAGATATATATATATATATAACTTATTTTTATTTTCTCAAATTGGTTTCCTCGTTTTAGCATCTATTTTGGAAACCAAATGAAGAATAAAGAGGTGAATTAAAGGTTTTATGGGTTCAGGAAACTGCTGCTTAATTTAATGAAATATTTTTATTTTTAAAGCAGAACTTTCCACCCCAAAAAAAAAAAAAAATATTTAAAAAAAAATTGTTATTATATAGTTTTTACATTAAGAATGGGTGTGAAGTTAATTTAAAGTAAAGTGGGACATATAATGTTGAATCGGAACCTTGAAAACAAGTCTTAATGGGACATTGAACTGTCTGATCTCAGTCCCCAATTTTTATTACGTAAACGGTTGACATTTTAATGTTAAAAGGACCTATCAGAAACGCGCAACCAGTTGTGGCACGAGCCTTTTTACCTGAGGTTCCACAGACCAGACACTCATTCATAATGTTAATGTGTATGGTTATTAAATGAAATAAATTACTTATTTTTTTATATTTTTTTTAATACAATAATAAATTGTTTTTGGGAATTTTTTTTTATCTCAAAAAATTTCTTTGAAGTTGATGCAATTTGTTGTTGTTGCAACAGTTTAATTTTTTTTTTTAATGTTAAGTATTTTATTTTTTATTTATTTATTTATTTTTTTTAAGTTACCATGATTGTAATTTGGTCATAGTTCCATTGTGTAAATGGGTTCATATTAAACAATCTTTGACCTGTTTTTAAAGATGTAGTTGTTGTTAATCATTTTTTTTCTCATTTCTCTCTCTCCTTTTCTCCTCTGTGTATTTTGACATTAACTACCTGAAACCAATCGTAATTTTTCCCCATCGGTTTAAATTGAGAAAAAAAATGGTTTTGTGCAGCATTTTTTAAAAATAGTTCCATTTTTTTTCTTAACGGCGCCAAATTTTGCAATAAAATGAAGGCATAAAACTTCTCAAATCAGTCGTAATTATTTTTAGTACTTTGTACGTAAATGTATTTATAAAGTAACAAAAATTATTTTCTCCTTCTCTTTATTATTTATAGCCCCATAAGCCAATGCCTATGCCTCATTAGGCTTAAAACATCACTGTTAACTGGCAAGGATTTGATGCCGATCGATATATATATTGGATATAATGCCCCCAGCAGCTACTACGTTTTCAAGATTATCTTGTTTTTGTTAATTGTTGAGTATTGTTGGTCATTGTTGTTTTACAGAATAATCCTCATAAGTAATAACAATCATTATAAAACTACATAATTCATTATTGCCGGTCAGATCCAATCTGGAGGAAATTCCAGGAGTTCGGAAGATCCGGCTGTCGCCCTTAATCTGCCTCTGAAAAGTTCCAAGTGTTTGTCTCGGGCTGTGGAAATTAAAGTTTTTCCATCTGGAATGCAAAAGATCGAGTTCTGCCATTGTTTTTGATTTTTCCGAGATTTTTCTGAAGGAGGTTTTAGAATTTCTAGATCGATCATGTATTTTTATTTTTGAATGCCGATGTTCATCTTTTTTTAACCACAAGAGTTTAATGGAAGCAACATATTGTTACATCAAAGAGGAATTGATCTTTGGGAATGGAGACACTGAAACTATTTTGATTTTATATGTTGGAAAAAAAGTTGACGTTTTGTGAATTTCGATCAAATCAATTTATGCAAAACAATTAATCATCTTATCGAAACTAGTCATTTGTGCAATTCTTACAGGTAAACGTAGCTAATAACTTACCTACGTATACATTTTTTTGCCTTAACTTTAGCTTAAAAAAATTTTATAAGTAGATAAGTTATATTGCACGTTTCTAAGTAACTGGAGTGATCGGCTTTACGGCATTGCACTGGCTCGCTCGACTTCGCCACAAGACAAGGCACAATTCCTTATTATTCGCATCTGATTTAACTGCTATTTCCGGTCGACTCAGGCCCTTCAAAAACATCAAAACGTCCCATAGCCACAGGTGTCCAACCGAACCCCACAACACGAATCGCCAGCCCCCAACCCAACAACCGGAAGTGCCATTTTAACCCGCTCCAAATAGTGCATCACGCAAAAAGGTTAAACGCATTCCAATCTCCATCCTTATTCGATGTAAAACAGTGAAACGGGCTACATGAACACTTAAAACATTCCTGAATGGACTTTTGTCATGACATAACAAACCAAAGGGCCATAAAAAAAAAAATAATAAAAAAAAATAAAAATAAAATTACGTAATTTCTTTAAAAATGTGTTGATTAACCTGAATTGCAGCCTGCATACAAATGCATATAGAGAAATCTCACCTAGCGGTTGCATGAGTTAACTGTTAAGTGAATAAGTGGGAAAGTTTTGGTGTGATCGGATGATGTAGAAGTTTAAGAGGATGAGAGAGAATGAAGGCGTGGCATTGAAATTAGGAGCACGGGTTACGAGTTAGTTGTAAGCATTAGATTTGCTGCAATGACCATTGGTCGAGCAGCACCTGCTGGGTGTTAAACAGGGGTCAGTTGGTCTGGTGGGCGCCAGGCGCCTGATTTTGAGACGCCCAGGCGCCAACATTCGACTCTTTGCTGCTTGCTCGTCATATTAAGCAAAAGAATATCTTGTTTGTGCTCTGATTGAATCGAATAAAGAAGGGAAAAAGTACAAAGTAAAAGTTGCAATCATCAGGAATAAATTTACCAAACTTTCATACATTTTTTTTTCTTTTCCTTTTACTGAATTTTTTTTTTCCTTTGGGGCGACGACGGGCGACTCGTGTCATCAACTTATTTTTATTTTTTTTACTTCGGGACATTAAAGTGCATTTAGAGCAGTAATCCGTGCAAAATGGTCTGAAATATTTTACAGGGAAAATACTTAAAATTGTCAAGAAAGCTGTTTTTCCTTCTCTCTAATGATCGTTTCTTTTATTTTTTTCTTCCCCTCTTTGATTCGCAGAAATATTTTGACTCAACTTCTACAAACTCATCATAATTAGAATTTATCATCTTCATCATCATCTTTTTCCTTTATTCATAAATAAAATAAAACCATTCTTTTCACCAAAACCAAAAAAACAAAAAAAAATTTTTTTTTAGGCCTAATCACTTTTTATTTAATTATATAATTTATTAAACCAAAAAAAAAAATATTTAAAATTTTTTGTTCCTCCTTTCCTTCATTTTTTTTCAACTCGTCTTCCTGATACTGAAGGTAGACTGGGGGGCGTTTTGTTGGAAACAGACGCAACAGGCTTTCTCTCGTCAAGGTCCTGTTGGGTCTGCTCCAAGGACAAGGCATCAGACGGTGTAGTAGACGGTGCGCTTACGTAGCAATTTTTTTTTTTGAAATTTTTTTTTTTGAAAATTTTTATTTTTAATTTTTTTTTTCATAAATAATTTTAGTTGCTAAGGATGTGTTATGAAAATGGATAATTATCGTCTCGAGCCGATTTAATGGACGTGGGTGTGTCGGATCGCGATGGTGATGGGTGGCTGAGACGCAAAAAAAAAAAAAATAAAAAAAATACTCCATAAAAATAAACGAACGTAAGAAAATGCGAAATACAGACGAAATTACGGCGGCACGTCTGCCTGCCTGCCCAGAGTGTCGCACTTGGCTCGTTAAAAGGGAAGCAGCAAAAGGGTTGGAAAATGGACCTTAAGGTTACTGACAGACATGACAAGATGACTGTTATGTATCAGCGTGGTTTGGCACATTGTTTTCTCTCCGGTTCTATCTATAGTCTGCCAAGCATTCAGTCGTAAAATTATTTTTAAAAGTCGACTTTTAATCTCAGTTTAGCTACAACTGACATTTAAATTCGTACCTAGTTTGTTTTTCACTATTTATTCACTTGTTGTTTAGAAACATCTTTCTTTTTTTTTTAATGGTTTTATCTGTATCAGGATTTTTTATCCTCTATTTTTTTAT
>JAQFZO010000404.1:0-25745 GCA_034695885.1 Geophilus flavus
TTGAAAAAATTTGAACGATTTTGTGATGATTTTTAACTAAGATTTTTAAGATTTTGCGATTTCGTAAAGATTTTGAACGAATTTGTGAAGATTTGAACGAGTTTTTGAAGAGATTTAACGAGTTTGTGAGGATTTTAACAATTTTTTAAAGAAATGTAACGAGTTCTTGAAGATTTGGAGGATTTTTTTCTAAGATTTTGAAAGCTTTTTGACGATTTTTGAACGATTTTTGAAAAATTTGCAATTTTCTGAAGATTTTTGAACGATTTTTGAAAAATTTGCAATTTTCTGAAAATTGAGATTTTTAAGCTTGGAGAATTTGCCCCACTCTCTGGATCCCCCTCTGGTTTGTCCCGTATACATATTTTCAGAAGTTGGCAACCCTAATTGAATTAATCTTCAATTTTTTGAATTTTTTGAATTTATGTTTTATTTTTGTCGTGTAGAATTTATTTACTAAACTAGATCAACGGATAACTAAGGTGTATCGTGATCTTGCAGCCAATGCGCTCTTCGTAGTGATATTTAGTGGAGCAACGGCCGAGTATGAGGAAGGATTTCACAATGGTCTCTGCCTGATCAAACTAAAAACATAGAAGAAAAATGAAATAGAAGAAAAAGAAATAATTAACCATGATATAACGTTTTTTTAGTAGCAAAAAAAATCAAAGATGAAACTTAACGAGTGGTGAAACATCGATAAACTCTTGATGGTTTATATTGCATGTCATCATTATACATATTTTGTCATAAAAACATTACAAATATTACGAAAAAAAAGAAAAAGTAAAAAAACTACAGACAGAGAGTACAAGTGAAAAAACGTCTCGATTTTCTTGTTTTCACAATAAAAATCACACAAAATTTTTTTTTTTAATATACACTATTTATTTGAATGATGAAATGAAATACAAATACTTGTGACAATGAAAAAAAAAACCAATGACAATTTAGCTGACTACATTGAAAATTTGCAGTTTCTCCATTTAAAATTTAAAAAATTTCCTCATAAATCCTAGGCTAATCTTTCCCTTCCAGTTAATTTTTTTTCTTCTTCGTTTTTTATTTTTAGCCTACTTTTATTCTGAGCATTTAATCAGGTGCGTCAAATAGTTCATCAAACTTTTGAGTGAAAAAAGAAATTATAAACAACTACTCAAACATTGGATGGTAAAAAGCGATAAAAATTCAATCCAAGATTGAATTATACAGAGCCAATATTCATATCAACTACATTCATAAATATACATATGGACAAGATGCTTTGATATGCTCGATTCACCAATTTCTGGTATACTTGCATGCTACTATAATAATAAATATCTCTTAATGTATTTTATATATCACAGTAAAAATAAAAATTTAATAAAGAAAAAAAAATTTACATTTATTTACGGTAATTTTGAAATATATATATTTATATATATATTTAGCAATCCTGAGTTAATTTGAATTAATTTTAATCTAGTTAATGCACAATAAATATAGTAGTAATATAATCTTTGTACAAATAAGCTTTTGGAACATAATAGTTTTTTCTAATAGCGGTGTGATTTAGTTCGATCATTAGGAAAAAATGGCAGCTGCAGATTGGGCGATGCGTCGCACGCCAGGTAGAATGCGGCGGATCACAGCTGCCAGACCATGAATTGCACGTTTAGGGATGGCACACGGCTCTATATGAAACAATTTGCGAGCAAAGTGACGGAAATAATCTGTGCATTCGTGTTAAAGAAAAAAATCACTTTTTTAAAAATATTTCTTGCGTTTTTGTAAAACCTTGTTAATTCAAAGTCCGGGAAGATGGAAATTTAAGAGTCGTGAATTTTCATGACTTTTTTAAAAATATTTAATTTTAATTTTTATTTTTTTGACCTCTAAAAAATTTGTTGACAAGATTTTAAATAATTTTTGAAAGGAATTTGTACTCTTCTGCGAAAATTTTAAATATTAAATATATCTGTTAAGATTTTGAAATTTTCTTAAGAATTTAGTGGAATTTTGAAATTTTTCTAAGAATTTAATGGAATTTTGAAATTTTTCTAAGAATTTAATGGAATTTTGGAATTTTCATAAGAATTTAAAGGAAATTTGGAGTTAATCGACGAGATTTTCGCTAATGTTGGATTCCTCGGTTTTTCAGACTAAAACAAATTCACATGGATGTGTCAGGACACATGCGATTTAATAGACAATTGCATGCGAAAATCGTATGCGTCAAACTCAAAAATAGAAAATTTTCAACATCTAAACGCAAGTGTTTTTGGAATGTTTTGGACACATGAGACAGGTGTGTGGGAAGACAACCAATCGCATTGTCACAGAATTCAATTCACATGCAACGCATGCAATTTTCCCATCATCTTCGAAAGGTCAAATCGCACTTGTCGACACGCCCATGACACCTAACCTTAAAACACAAAAACTGGCAACACAAATGATCTTTCAATCAATAAAAGTTCGAATTAAACGACAATTCGAATTATCCAGACTTTTTAAAACTTTTTTTTTATAAAAATACTAAACTTCTAAAAAAAAAAATTGAATTAACGAGGTTTTACTGCAACAAAAAAAAAATCCTTATAGTAATAAAAGGATATAATATAGTCCATGGTGGATGTCCGCCATTTAAATACAGCACATAGGAGTAACCATCGTGGGCGATACCGTTGATGGAGTAATAAAACGGTAGATAAGTATGTAATTTAAAATGACGTTGTTCATAAAATTTGATAGCGGTCGTGTTTGATGTGAGAACGTGCAAGTAGACGGCCTTACAGTGCGCGTTGTCCGCGTTAGTTAAGTGTGCTATTAGATTGTCGAGCAGCAGTGACGCAATTCCGTTGCGGCGGTAATCTTGGACAACTCCCAAACTTAAGATGTATGCTAATTGTGTTCCTTTAGGAAAATGGTACGATAGAATTCCTTGATCCTAGAAAAATAAAACAAAATAAAATTATAATCAATTTTAAAAAAAAAATCAATTTTCTAGTCACAAAATAATTAATTTCTTAAATTTTATCAACTTTTAGCCAATTTAAACCATTTTTTCTGCCTCAAAATAAATAAATTCATTTAAAAAAAACCCATTTTTTCTTATATCGATCTTATTATGGTTAACTACTTCTTTATGACATTTTCCGTTTTTTTTTAACTCGGCTACAATTAACCCGATGATTCGATGTTCATAAATGGCAGCCAAGGAATAGAATTTGGCGCTGTGTGTTATTTCACGATACCAACTATCTGGATACCTAAATCAAAACGAAAACATAAGAAATGGCTGCAGTTTTTCGTCTACTCGCGATTATTCACTCACTCTATCGGAAACCATTCTGTACAAAGGTTTTGCACCTCATTGCGATCTTCGGGGCAAAGAAACCGTAGTTGAAGTGCACTTTGATGGCAAAGGGGCACGCACTGGCTCATGCATAGACCCTTGTGGTTGAACTCATTCTTACATTTCCTGCAAACATAACAAGAGAGGGTTTTTTATTATTTCCTAATTTATAAATGAAATTACTACAGGAAGCTGATGCAATGCGCCGAATAAATTATGGCGTCAGAATGGTTTACCTTTTATTGTTTTTTTGACACGCTTTACGTCCAATTTCTTCAGTAAAAAGTAAAGAAAGTTACTACAAAATGCAGTTAGGCCTCCAAAAAATTCAGCACAAAATATTATTAACGCATGCGTATTACGCAACGTGTGTCTAAATTCCGTTGAACTTTATTATTAATTATTATTTTATTAATGTTTATTTCTGTAAATGTAATTAACATTTTAACTTGTTGTTTGTTGTCTTTTTTATGTACTGGAGGTTTGTAATTTATTCAATATCGATTTAATAATTTACGGAAGTAATGGCGCATGCGTGTTGGTATTGAGTCGGACAGGCGACAGACAGCTTAGGATTTAGTTCATGTATGACAACAACAAGCATGGTTACGGAAGAAAAATTCCTTTGCCGTTTTGATATTTCTGGTTTCAGGGGTGAGATAAAACTGAAAAACTGTTTAAACTAATCTACTAATATTCTCAATTTTCAGTTTTACCCGTGAAATTCGATGAAGAATTCAAAATATGTCGTTTTTTCTATTATAAACAACATCAAGTGCGAGATCCACATCCATTAAAGCCAATAGACAAAACATTGATATTATTGAACGTGCCACCGTTCTGCAACGAAGACTGTATAAAAAGATTATTTTCTATCGTTGGAGATGTAACTAATGTTTATTTTCACGAGAAACCGACGTCTGGGGTCGATGAAGTGACACATTCGGAATTTTTTACGAAAAATACCGTCAAAGTAAAAGAATATAGTGAAATTTTTATTTGAAACTTATAATTGACTACTATAATTCTTTCCATAGGGTTATAAAGTGGCATACGTCGTATTTAAACAAGTGAAAAGCGTTAAAAAAGCTTTGAAAATGAAATATACCAAACCTTTTATTTTGTCAACCAACGAAGAACCACTTTGCGTTGGAATTGAAAGTAATTTTTTTTTATAAAATCAAATATTATAACAATTTTTAATTCACAAATTTCAAATTATAATTTCAGAATGGTGTAATGAATATAAAAACTCAATTCCCGACACGACTCAACTTCAAGAAGAAATCGATGAATATATGAAAAACTTTGACTCAGCCATCGAAGAAGTATTTTTAATACGATACATTAGAACATCGATTATCCGACTCAGTTTTATCCAACATGTCCCCTTCCAGTTTGAAATTTATAAGAAAAATAGAGAATTGGCATTTTCTCATACGAGGAAATTTTTTTTATGAGAAAATAAAATATATTTCTCTTAATTTATGGTAGTAAATCTTAGTCTCGCACGACGAAATAAATTATTATTGTACAAGACTAGGATTTAGACAATGAATTATCGAGAAATTAATTTTTTTTATCGTATTACCCCGAAATAGGCTGCATCTGGGTAAAATCGGGGTTGACCAGATTTTTTAAAAAAAATTTGAGGTCTGGTTTACGGCATGCCGGTAAAAGTGAGTACACAAAGAATACTATAGGAAAAATTAATTTTTATTTAAAAAAAATACTGGCAAATAAAATACACATCCTATATAAGTATAACGCCTCATCAAAACAATTGACTTAGGTTGAAATTGCATTGCTTTATTAGGTACTAGCTGAATCTAAAAATTAAATTTTAGTTGTGTTTTTTGTTTTAGACGTCACTTACTCTCATTAAACTAAGAACTAATGAGAATAAGTGACACCTAAAACACAAAACTCAAATTTGTTTTAGTTTTTGACTGCTTTGAATTTTTTTGATTTTTTGATTCGAATTATCCGACCATGCTGGATAATTCGGATTTAACGGCACATTGGTCAACCTTGTTTTTTACCGGCATGCGGCCTATTCCGGGGTAATACGGTATTTTCTCGTATGAGGAAATGCAATGCCTCTAATAAAAAAGGCTTTCATAGTTTAGATGACACAATTTTCTTGTGCAGACGAAGTCATTTAAAATTGGTGGCAGAAAGCGACTATTTAAAGTATTAAGATGGGCACCCATTTATTTTTGTCCGTTAGGCGCTTTATGCCACACAGTCAACTTTGATCGTTGCATTAGTAATTTGAGTCATACATAAGTCAATTTTTAATTTTTTTTTAATGAAATTTGAATTTCTTTGACCCCAATCGTCATTTCTGTTTTATCCGACCATCTGTGTCGGTCCCAAGCTGGATAATGGACGTTCTAGTGTAGCAACATTAATTTTCAAATTAAATCAATCAATCTATTTCAACCAGGAACGGGAACTCGAGAAGAAAAAAGCCGACGAACCAGATGACGATGGTTGGATAACAGTGACAAGTCGTGGAAAGAAACGAGGATTCACCCGAACGACAAACACGATCGATAAAATCAACAGAAAAGAAGCGAAGAAAAAATCCCAAAGAGAATTACTCAATTTCTACACTTTCCAAATCCGCGACACGAAAAAAGCTCACATAGAACAATTACGCAAGCAAAACGAAGATGATAAAGAGCGAGTCGCTGCACTTAAAGCATCGAGAAGATTTAAACCATATTAAAAAAAAAAAAATTCAAATTCAAATAAAAACAAATTTTTTGAATTTATTGATCACGAATTATATTTTTTTATAATTACATTAAGTAGCCTATGATTGGGTAATCTATTTACAATATGACAGCAAATATTAGCCGTATTGCCACGAAAACAACCGGTGGACACGGCCATTTGTATTGTCTGTCCGAGTCTTTCCAATGCGAGATTCAGGTTGTTTTCGTTTGGCGCTTGCGCACATTTCGATATCAGTACGTGCAAACCATCGATTAATTCCATCCAATCGCGTGTGGTTATCACTTCTTTTTGACTTAAATCCGACTGATGCTTTTCGACTTCCATCATCGATTCCAGGATTCCGATATAAAGCTGAAAAATATATGAAAGTTAATCAATTTAATTAAATATTTATGAAATTAATAAAATACTTGTGAATAAATTTGATTTTTCCCGGTTCTTTCGTTTGATCCTTGATCAGGACCCACGAAACAAACGTTTAGATCTTGAAGCAGCGGTGCTTGGATGCACCAACGGATGAGTCCAGCGAAAGGGTTCAAACAAGGCATGATGAGGGTTCCTTGCGGAAGACATTTGTAGGGATTTATCATTAACGGCGCGAAACAAAGTTGTTCGTTCGATGATACCCAGCGAGTTATTAGAAGTAGAAGACCGCTTGGCATTTCTCGCTCTTTTTTGGGGCCTGAAATTGACAAAAAAATTGTAAATATAATAAAAGTTATGAAGTTTTTTAACTGATTTTTGTTTTTAAATTTACAATTATAAAGTGCGGTGGCTCCAGTGACAAAATGCGATGTGAAATGAATGCAGATTTGCGGTAATTCGTTTAAAAATGAGGCTGAACGGGGTACTAGGATGAAATAATCGTTGACCACGTCTTTGATGAGGGAAACGACGACGTCTGATGTACAACCTTGTTGCTAGAATGAAAGAAATTTATACATATCAATGTTTGTTGATATTAAAAAAAAAAAATTTAATGCACACCTGCATCCAAACAGCGGCACATTTCAGTACTGTTGCGTTTTTACTGGCGATACTCAAGGATACTAATTTGCTTAAAATTTTCATTTTATTGCTGCCACTTCCTTCATAGTGAAATAAATGCAGGAATACTGTATTTCTCACAATTTCCGTTTTTTTATTCTCGAAATAATCGCAAAGAACTTGAAGAAGTTGGAATTCTTGAACTGCCGTTAGTTTCTGGAATATTTATAAGTTTGTAAGATAAATAAGACTTTTATCACATTTTAAAATATTACTTTGGCTCGGTTTCCTCTTCTGTCAACTTCACAAAATATAAATTCATCTATAACCTCTTGAATAATCCTTTGATGTTGACCAGGCTTTTGATTACAACACCATAATTCAAGTTGATTCAATGCTTCTTTAGCAAATTGGGGGAAATCCAATGTTCGAAGACGTGCTTTTAAATCTGCCATAGTTTAATTAACTTGTGTAACGTAATTTTAAAGACTCACACATGCAAATCAGTTGTCTATAAATTTATCCCCGCAGGCCGCATCCACAAAGGGAGCCGCCATTTTTGGCAAGTGCAATCTGACGGCACTAATATGAAATAACTAATCCAAAAATCCTGTTTTGCAGCGTCTTTGGTCTTTACAGGCAGATCAGGACTTTGTTTACTGCACGTTTTCTTCACAAACATTTAAAAAGTACTATATTTAATTGGTAAGAATCATTTTATTCAAATTTATGTATTTCAATGTACAATTATAAAATATTTCTAGGTTTAGGTACCACAAGAAAAAACATGTGTGCAGTAAGAGGAGTGATTAGCAGACGATGGCAATTGATGAGATATTTCAGAAATTGTTCATCTTTTGCTCAAATTAAGCCGGAAACCGAACGAGAAAATGATACACAAGATGTCAAATCGTGCCTATACGTCCCCAGTGACAAGGCATCGAAATTCGTTGCTGTTCTGAGACCAACCATAAACCAGGAAAAAATATTCGGAAACCTAGAAAATAATATAAAACACCGAAAAATGGACGCAGTAGATGTAAACCAACTCGTAAACGGATTCCAAGACCTGATGAAACTGAAAACCGAAAGAGCAGAAATCCAGAAACAGCGCACACGTTTAATAAAATCCCTTCAAACTCACAAGGACACAAAACTGGACGAGGAATTGGAAAAATTAACTAAAAAAGCAAACGAACTTTATTCGACACAATGCATGTTGGAAAACACCGTTATAATTCCAATTTTTAATTTACCCAACGAATTACACCCAAAAACGCCGATCAGAGATGACGAAATTCACCATAACTTCAAATCCAAACCCCAGTTTGACTTTGCGCCCAAAAGTCACATAGAAATCGGAGAAATGAAAGAAGAAATCATTTTCTCCGACGCATCGCCCACCAGCCACTTTCTATGCAAAAACGCCGCTTTGTTTGAACTAAACTCGCTTAACTACTTCACCGATGTTCATAATTCATCAAAATTCACGCAAATCTCGAGTCCAGACTTATGTAAACCACCACCAGTCGAAGGATGCGGCTTTGGATTTTTAGATAAAACCAAAAGTTTCGTGTTGGACACCGACGAAACCGGGAGCGGATATCATTTAGTGGGCGGATCGTCCTTGGAATTGATTTACGGATATTTCATGCGTAAAAGTGTGGCTGTGAAAGATTTACCGTTACGGTATTTCAGCACGGGCCGACATTACGACGTTAATTTCGACGGAAGTTTGGGGTTGTTTAAATGCATTCAGTCGTCGCGGGTTAATTTTTTAATCGGAACAGAGACCAACGATGCGAAAACGGACGAAGAATACGAGAAAATTGTCAAATTACTGATAAACGAATACGAAAAACTGGGATTGCATTTCAGGGTCGTTAATTTATGCGCACCGAAGTTGAATTTCACGCAGAGTTTGAAGACTAGTTTTCAAATGTGGTCTCCATTTTTACGTGATTACGTCGAAATCGGACATGTGAGCATTTGCGGGGATTTTATAAGTCGTCGATTGATGTCTCAGTACGAAAATAAAACCAAAAAACCGAATCCGATGATGTTTTTAAATGTCGTGCATGGAGTTAGCGCGAATGCGACTCGGTTGTTGGGCTGTATCATGGAAAATACCCAAGATTCTGCAGGCGAATGGACAATGCCGAAGAATTTTTGTTATTTCTAAATTCTAATTCGAAATAAAAAGAAAAAAAAATTATAAAATAAATTTCGGGTCATATTTTTCTTTTTTTTAAAAAGAATTTGTTGGGTTTTATAACATGGTATTATAGTTTCAATACAATATAATGAGAAAAAAATGAAAATAAGAAAAATGTATGATGACAATCGAAACCATTTCTACATCTACTTGCAATAATTACGAGAAATTAATATTTTTTTATAATAAAAAAATAATCGAAGGGATACGGGGATAAATGAGTCGATCTCATCGATGATGATGGGGTTGTTGCTGTTGTTGATGTAACGCGCTGCTTAAAAATGCCAAATGACCTTTCGGACACTTATTTGCATAGTGACCTTTCTCGCCACACTGAAAAATTAAAAGAAAATAAAATAAATAAAATAAATGTAGAATATATAAAATTTAAATTTTTTTTTTTTTGAAAATTCATACTTTGAAACAAGTAACTTGATCTAATGGTCGATATTGTTTCTGCATTTGATTCTGTTCTTGAAATGCTGATAACTGAGCTTGATAATTTTGCTGAGCCTCCAGCTGCTTCGCATGTTGCTGTTCTCGAAGTTCAGGTGGCATTTTAAGACAGGAAACAGCTTTGTGACCGGCTTCTCCACAATAATGACATACTATGTTCGCTTTTTTCGCTTGTTGGTTCGGATCTTGGGTAGGCAGTTCGAATTTAGGACTGAATAAAATAAAAGAAATTGAATTAAAACACGAAAATTACATTTTCCGTATATACCAGCGTATAAACCGAGTTTCTAGCAACGAAAAATGGTTTAAAAACGATCATATGCTGGTCGCCGAAAATAGATTTTCAACTTTTAAAGTTTAGTTTTGAAGTTTAGACGTCACTTATTCTTAACAAGATTGATTTTGAGAAGAATAAGTGACGTCAAAAATTCCAAACTTTTGTTTAATATATAAATATTTGAATGCTGATACTGTAATGGTAAACAACATTGCTAAAAATCCTTGTTCACCACTTTAACTCGATACCAAAGAATCTTAAGCTAAAAATCTTGGGATCGGCTTGTACGCTAGTGTAATCGGTAGACTTTAGTTACACTTTTACTTACTGCATAAATTTACAGATTTCTCCTTCTGGACAAAATCCACATATATAATTATAACACATGACTCTTCGTGTATGACGATGTCGACAATTTGGACCTTAAAATTTAAAAATAATTAATAATTTACAATATTTATACAAAATTCCACGTTAAACAATCGTTTACCATGCCTGCAGAATCCCCGATCATACCAAGGACAGTCTTTAATTTTAGATTCGGGATCGATGTGTAAAAACGGGCATTCTTTATTACTGCACGCATCTAAAAATATAAATGATAAATTATTAAAATCAATTTTCACTATTTAATCAATAACCACTTACTGAAACGAGAGTAAAAATAACATTCGGGCATTTTAGTCATGTCATATTCGTGTAAAAATTCACACTGATCGCCTTTTTTACACAGTCCTCGCAACCAGTGTTTGCAGACAACAGTTCTGTCGCCTTTTACGTGTCGAAATGGACAAGCGGCTCCTTTACTACACGTCGTACGAGCGTAAAACTCGCAAACGGCAGCCCCAGATTCTGTAAGAACATCGAAAATACATGTTTTTAATATCAATGAATATTTAATATAAACAGATGTTGTCGTTGCTTACTATCCATCCCAGGGAAAGGAAGAGGTAGAGCGCCCAATTGCTGCTCCAATGCATATTCGATGTCGAATCGAATGTGTTCGACGCTAGCTATGATTTCCTGCATTATTTATTCGCTAAATTAACTGAATTAAAGAAATTCTTGATCACTAACATCACACTAACACCATCACATGCCGCATTCAAAAAAATAGTTCCCAAAAATGACACTAGGCTCGGTTATACGGCGCTGCGTGCGGTGGCGCTACTGGTCAATAAACCGACCGATAGCGAGGCTGCGGCTGTTTTCGTTGTGTTGTTGTTTTAGTCGCGGTGTTCTTCGTGTAATTTTTTCCGTAGCCACGTCTGTTAAAATCTGCAAATATGTCAGCGCACGAGCAAATGCGACAAATGCTCGATCAACTGATGGGAACTGGACGTGATGGTGAGTAAAAAAACAAATCAAAAGAGCAAATTGATTGCATTTATGTTTTTATCAACTAAAATGTGGTCGCCATTTTGTAGCGCTCACTTTGCTTTTGGTTTTTAAAAAAAATTGAAAAATCGTTTGAAAATTGTATTACACGAGCTTATTTATTTCGGATTATATTCTTTTTAAACGATTTTTTTTCTTGAAAATTGTTGCAGTGAAATTGATAGTCCAAATTTAGAAATTTTTATATTTGAAAAAGAAAAAAATTGGGTTGTGGTAAGTTAGAAAATTGTATCCATGACATGTCTAATATTTTTCTACCGTATTGATCATTTAGCGGCTAAAATTAGCCATGTTTTTTTGCAATGAGTATCGGTACTTCAATAAACTAAAGGCTAAAATTGTTTATCTGAATGGAGCAGTGAAATGGAATTTGGTTAATTTCATAATCAAGAGAACTCGCGTGGTAATGTATATCGTTTCATGGCACATTGGTTAAAATTAGACATCAAAAATCAGATCGATTAACTAATGAGCAGTGAAATGTTATTTTCGTTAACGAGAAGTCAAGAAAAATGGAGGTTGAATTCCAAAATAAATTTTATTTGAATAAATTTAGGGTCAGAATATCAAATTTAATGTTTTTCTGACCTTAAATCCATTTTAAGCTTGGAATTTTCAACAAAATTGGTTTAACTACTGTTAAACATAAATTTTAAACCAAATTTGATGTTTAAATTTACTTAAAATCCATTTTAAATTGGTTTTATATCTGAAAAATATCAAATTTTAATCCAAAATTTGATGTTTTTCTGACCTTAAATCCATTTTAAGCTCGGAACTTTCCACAAAATGGGTTTAACAGGTGTAAATCATAAATTCTAAACCAAATTTGATGTTTTTCTAACCTTAAATTGACTTAAATAAAATCCATTTTAAGTTTGGAATTTTCCAAAAATTGGCTTTGTACCTGTAAAACATCAAATTTTAATCCAAAAAAAAAGCCTAGACTCAATTTAACACTTGGAATTTTCCACGCAATTGGTTTTTGTTAATTCCAAATAAAAATACCAAATCAATCCTCGATTAATCCAATGAATGTTAGTTTTTATTGCTTCGTTTATACATATCCTCAGCAATTTATTAGTACGAGGCCAAAGAAATCAATAACTTATAATTACGAAGCAATAAAAAAAAAAAAAAAAAATTTCCTACTACCGGCTGTTAATGATTAATCATTTTTATAGCTGGATTTGTTATTACTTTATTTTTTTTAATGTATCAGACGTAATGTTCTCCCAGTTTTAAACTCTGACTCGTGAAATTATTTAACCCGATGGCCTTTTAGCCATTGTGCAAGTTCATTGAAGTCGGAGAATTTACCCATTTGTAAAGAGAAGGAGAATGTAAAGCATCTAAAAATCCACCTTTTGTTTAAAGCTGGAATTATATCGAAGGAATTGATGTTTTGAAAATGCAGCCACTCGTCTAGCGAGATAATTTTGTCAGATTGGGCTTTGCTATTAAGAATATCCCACCATTTGGGTCTATTTTTGTCAACAACTTGAGCCTCAAATCTACTGGGAGGATTTTTCCATTGATTTAATGATTGGAATCATTGATCCCATGTTGAAAAATCTTTAAATACCGTATTTCTTCAAATAATAACCACGGCTTATATTAAAATCAAGATGTTTTCGATGTGGCTTCTATTGGTTTGGATTATTTTCAGCATTTTAACATTTTTAACGTAGTTTTTTAAGCTTTTTAGCATATTTTAACCAATTTTTTCAGCATTTTAGCATCTTGTCTAGTATTTTGATGCGGCTTGTAATTTATTTGAAGAAATACAGTAATATTTTTAATAGATTTTGTTTGAGGTTTAAGGGGGATATTCAGGGTTTAATTTGTTTATGTCAGAAGATCCTTGAGCAGCCAAGGTGAACATCAATCTGGCGACTAAAAATACAAAGAAATTTGTATTCTAATTAATTAAAGTAAATCCTGGAATAAGCTCTTGTACATTTTTTTTTTTTTTCTGTAAAAGAAAGGATTATCATTAAGAGTTAAGATAAATGGGGATCTTGTTACATTTTCCATGTTAGGCACTGAATTTTCTTGTGTAAATAAAAATTATTTGGGGATTTAATAAACGGTTTGTCACCTTTATTCGTATTAAACTGTGTATATAATGGGTCCAGACTTGCATTGTGACGATATCCAATTGCCAGATGGTTTGGTGATTGAATAGTTATATAAAATGGTTTGTAAATAGTATGAGTTTGCACACACTTCCGTACATTGCAGCAGTGTGTAAGTCGAGTTTTTAATGCAGAAAAAAATCTAATTATAAAACTCTTCTGGAGTGTTTGATTTCAAATACCATATTTCTTCGAACAATACTTATTATAAGCGGCAACAAGGAAATTTTTTTAATTTTAAAAGAAAAAACTAGGTAAAAATACTAGATAAAATGCTGAAAAAATTAGTTAAAATATGCTAAAAAGCTTAAAAAACGACATTAAAAATGCTAAAATGCTGAAAATAATCCAATAAATCTAAAAAAAATTCCAAACGTCACAACCAATAGAAGCCGCCCTCGATTATAAGCCGCATCAAAAACAGCTTGATTTTAATATAAGCCGCGGTTATTATTTGAAGAAATACGGCAAATGAATAAGTAATATGGTTGCTATAAATTTCGAACATTTACCACAATGTTAAATAAACAGAATGGTTGACTTGTTCAACAGCTCCAGTAATTAATTTTTATTTTAAACCTATAATTTATTGACTGGTGGAAGTTAGGATAAAGTATTTTTAGATATGGTATTTCAAAAATGTCTTGTTGGACACCTACAACCGGAACTTTAGCCCACACATTGGGATCTAGGTCTAGTTCCACCTACATTGTTGACAGAGTCGATTTGCCATTGGCTTCTGCTGCTGGTTCATCGAGTACCGCATTTTTTTGAATAATACGCGTGGGTTCTATTGAAATCAAGACAGCTTTTCAATTCAAATGTTTATAAAAAAAAACTTAAATTTAAAATACATTTGTCGATGGTTTTAGCAGCTGGTTTATATTTGAGAGCACACGATTTGAAGAAAAATGGTATATCCATTGCAAAACAAATTTCAGCTTTACAAAAGTAAATTCATTGTTAAATTTGAGCTTTCACATTTGTAAAATTGTGGGACGTTGACATAAAAGATATGTAAATCTGAATTTACATCTGTTTTAAACGGTGTACAGTAACTTCAATTTTGTAAAATTGATGTAAAGGTTAGTGTTGCCCACAAATTTACATCAAATTCAACATGTGTAAAGCTGAAATTGATTGCAGTGTTCCCTAAACAAGAATTTTGAGATCGACTTATATGCTGCAATGTACCAAACTGTAAAAAAAAATTATTTTTTTTTTGATATTTGGCATTTTACTTATGGATTTACATCAAATTTTACACCAACTCTTAATTTGGATTTGCAGTGTTGGTATTTTAATGTAATATTAAATATTACATCAAAAACCAGGGATTTTCTACTTGTGAGACAACTAAATCCGGAGTCATTGATCAAAAACCGGAGAGACAGGCAACAACTCTAAAAGCTTTAAATTATTAAAACACACTTTAATAATTTAAAATTCTAATATATCATACGAGAAAAATCCAGTACACGTTGAATAATTTATAAAACAATTTTATAAACCATTTCTATTTCCGCAATCCACTGCCCAGTCCACTGAAATACCAAGAGAGTTTTTCTTTTCCTTTCCTCACATTCAGAAAAACAAAAACTAATCAAAAACCAATATCAGAAACACGAAGTACCAATACTGCAATATACTAGAACCTAGACCGATAACCCCATTGAATAAGGCATTAGGCAGTTTGCGCAAACGAGATAAAGTAGACTTGTACACTTCGTTGACCATCATAGACCTAGAAGCAGCTCTCGATCGAAGAATCGTAAGTGAAAGTTGAAAGAAAACAAAATAGTTCTGCGCAAACTGCCAAATCCAGGGGGGACGACACTGGCTAAAATTCTGTACGGGATTCCTGAATCTTTACTTATTTTCACTTAGATTCACCAAGATTCACTATGTTATGTGACATTGTTCAGCCAATACCAGCGCTTTATTGATGATCGGGCAAGATTCACCCTAAGATTTATCAAAAGATTTACTCTGCTCTTGGGAGCCCGGTACACGGATTCACCCTAATGTCGTCCCCCTCGGCCGAATCTCATTTGCGCTACAATTTCACTCGACTAGATTAATCTTAACTTGATTGTCGATAGCACACGTTTAGCTCGTTGTTCTAATTGCCTTAAAATTTGTGTAAAGGAGTATTGTATTAATACCGAATGCTGATCCGAATCCCATGATATTTTAAAGGCTTCTTCGTTGTAAAACTGGTGAATCCCAAGCCATTTAAGAAACTGAGAGTCAGTACTGGGGCCAAAATGCCGTGAGTTGCATCATTTCATTTAGACATGAGTGTATACTTTTTTTTTTTGTTTTTGTTTTCATCATTATTATATTATATGCTATATATAATCCTTTTCCAAATTTGTTTTTCTGGTCGTTTGACTTATTTATTAACAAAAAGTAAATAAATAATGTAAAAGAGAGGACATCGATAGAGTTTTAAGCCCAGCGAAGCGCATCGAATGTTTACTTTTCTAAGTACGTATTTTTTATTTTTGTTTTGAAAAATAATTTGTACCGAATTTTGTTGGTACACTTTTTAATATTGGGGTTTTTTAAAATTTAATTTTTAAAAAAAAATATTGAGGGTTTTTTTTTAAAAAAATTTAATGCATGCAGATTGAAGAATACAAAGGAGTGAATCGGAGTGATGTTGAGTTTTATTTGTTTAGAGCTGAGGAACAGGCAGTTTGTGATCAGGAAGTGGTTTGATATTGATGCAATTTCAAATCGATTTGTTGGTTATTGGCACTACAAAAAAATTCAAATTTACAAAAGGAAATTTATTGTTAAATTTGATCTCTTAAATTTGTAAAATTGTGAGAAATTGACGTGAATGATGATGGGTAAATCAAGATTTACATCTTATTTTAAATGGTGTACAGTAAATTCAATTTTGTAAATCTGATTTTTCGGCTACTTTTGACCACAAAGTTTGTAAATTGAAATCTTTGCCCAAATTTTACATCAAATTTAGCATTTGTAATTCTGAAAATTTTTGCAGTGTGGGTTTTGTGGTTTTTAGAGGGTTAAATGAGGAAATGAGTTGATTTGGAAGTTTTTGAGAGGTGGGATCTAGCAGACGCCACTCGGGTGTATGACTGCGATGCATGTAGCTAATTTTTGAACTGAATTTCTATTCGGTGACTTCCTTCTATCTCTTTATTCACTTCTGATTTAACACTGGAATTGTCCTTGCGGGCAATTAAACCTTTTGTCTCATGACCGGAGTTCCATGATGTTGTTTTCCTGGAGATGACGAAAGCGTGAGATTAAATCTTATGGATTTCCAGTAAGAAATGCTTGGTCATGGCTATCATGAGATTCATAACGTTTAAAGTGTATGACTTGGACATGTCTGGGGCCTAGGCCAGTGTTTCCTAACGATTAGCTCGTGATGGTAAAACGCTAGCAAGAATTAATGGCACGGTATTGAGAATAAAGAATATAGAAAATTTTGAATACTTGATTCACACTGTCAAGGATAATTCAAAATCTACTTGTTGCATTGTGGGTTGTTTCCCATGAGGCTTTTCACCTCGGAGTGTAAGAAAGTTAGATGAAATTGATTCATCTTGCAAGAACATGAAAAATCACCCCTGAGAATGTTCTTTGGCCGGTGAAAGATCGTTCTCAGGCCAAAATTCTTGTTACTGTGAATCTGCCTTAAGAATAGCCTGATGCCTAGTTCACATGCATGCGTTTTTGCATCTACGTCACTATACACAAACCTATGGCATTTTTGGTCCTATGCGCATCAACGAGTGTTTATGGTGGAAAACAGTTTACATGCAATGCACTTACTTGACATCAGAATGCCCCACAACACATGTCAAAATGTGTGATGTGAACTAGCATACACGTTTTTGTTTTGGCCTTCTCGGTCCACAAAATACTTTACCAACTTTTTGCCTGTCTGCGAATGTAGAAAGGTTGGGATTCTTGGGAAAAACTGAAAGATGTAGACAACATAAACCATTGCCTTCGGCTCTGGAAATTCCAGCAAAAATTATTTTCAAGTAACTCAGTGTTGCACGCGCTACCGTTACTTTATGAATGATTATATATGCAAAAAAATTGTAATTTTGAAATGTAATTTTGTAATTAAAATATTAAACAAAATTAAAATAGTTAAACTTATAATTACATTAATAATAAAGAAATTTAATTATTTCTTACTATAGACTCAAGTAGCGTGGAGTAGCGGAAAAGTAGTGCCAAGATGTGCAAAAGTAGCAGTAGCATGTGCAACATTGCATAAAAGACATCAGATATGATGAATATTATTATTGGACGATCAAAATGACCGCAATGACAATTTCAGTGTTAATTTAATCATTCCATCTACCATTTCAAATTATTCAAATTACACAAGTTACCTGTTACTTGATCTAACAAATATTCCAACAGTTTTATTACTCTGATTTTTTTTTTTGTAAAAAAAAAAATATGTGAAGAAAAAAAATTTACACTCAATATTTGTGTTCTTTGCCCCATTCCTTTGATTGAAGTTGGGTTTTTATCCCTAACTGATTACCAAATTCTTGTTTCTAGGGAACAAAATGAAAATAAGTGTACTGTACATTAAAGGGATGTGTTAAAGGAGTCTGTCGTAGTGCGGCATGGCTGAGCACGTGTGTATATCAAGCATTTTTACTTTGAATATATATCTCTTCTGCCTTTCTTCAGGGTGATGATGATGATGATGAATGATGAGATCATTTTGTTGCTGTTTGTTTTTTATATTATATTTTTTCAGGCCCAGATATAGAAAAGTAAAAGGTTGTGAGAAAAAGCAGGACGTGAGTTCTTAATAAGAAAAAGAAAAGAAAAAAAAACTAAAACATGAATTGATTTTATTAAACAAATTTGTCGTCCATATTTAAATTTTGAAAAAAAATTTGAAAATTTTTTTTTTAAACAAAAATAATTTTTTATTTTTGGTTTGGATATTATTTATTTTTTATTTTTTTCTTAAGTCTTGCTAGAGAATGTGGAGAAATTCATGGATTTTTGGGATTAATATTTTTTTTTTGTTAAAAAAAGAAAGAAAATTGAAAAAAAAATATTAAAAGTTTAATTTTTTTAAAAATTAGTTTTTTCTATTTTTTTAAATTTTTTTTTTTGTTTTTTATTATTATTTTAAAAAAAAAAGTAAATCTAGAGAAATATATCCAGGATTGAATTTTTCAGTGTGTTTTATTGTCAATGTTGATACATTTGTTTTTATTTTCTTTTACAATTATAGGAGAAAACAACAAGTATAAAGTGAAGTTCACTGATCCTAGAGTGTGCAAAAGTTTCCTTCTAGGATGCTGTCCACACGATATTTTAGCTTCTACGGTAAGTTTTTCAAATTTAAAAAGAAAAGTTGCTCACCTAAATTCATCATGAATGTCAAATCAACACAGTGGGTGGTATGATTAAAAAGGAACAAATTCATTTTGTTCATGTTTTTGACGCAAATGCTCTGAATTGTATGAATAAAAATTTTAAAATCATACGATTGCTCTATTAAAAATTAGCATTTGCTTTTACTCTACTTTGGAGTAAATGGGTGGTATGATTAAAAAGTAACAAATGCTCTGAAATTATAAATAAAAATTTCTAGCAAATGGTTTTTGTTCCATTAAAAATTAGCAATTGCTAAAACAGCAAATGTTTTTCTTTTGTTTTGAGTGTTATTTGCTTAAAATTGAAGTAAATATCGTACTTTCAAATTTTAGCAAGCTACAATTTTGGAGTAAATGCTTCAATTTTTTGGAGGTATGAAATCATTTACTTCAAAAAATTGAAGCATTTACTCCAAAATTGAAAGTACTGTATTCCCTTCGATATTAAGCAAATAACGCTCAAAACAAATAAAAACCTTTGTTGAAGTAACAAATTCTAATTTTTAATGGAACGAAAATCATTTGCTTGAAATTTTTATTTATAATTTCGGAACATTTGCTACTTTTTAATCGTACATACCACCCAATGTTTCTTTTTAATGTACCACCCAATAAAGAAATTTCGTTATATGCACCGTAAATCCTCTAATAGTGCACCCGTGCACTATTTGCAGAATTATGTTCTCCCCCTCCGTGCTTTATCATAAGATATCCACATATTAATCGGTCACAACAAAAAATTAAATTCCACCCAGTCATTTTCCAATTTTGTACTCACAACTTTGGCTCCTGTTCCAAGAAGTCAGATTCATTTTTTCTCAATGTGAATTATAATTTTACGCCAGATTCGAGTTGCAAACGTTATCTTTTGCGTCCCCGAATCGTAGAAATGTGATTCCAAAATTTTTTAACTGCCAACTTTTCCAGTTTTTTCTCTCGTGAATTCAAAAACTTGCAGAATAAATATGATATCGAATTTGCTATCGAAGCCACTCATGCCAGGGTCTCTATTGTAACGCCCCATCTTATAATAGAGACCGGCAATGGCAAAAATCGAATTTTTCCTGTGGTTAAATAGAAACTTATGATCTAATTAAGACCCGCGCACAACTAGAGGATTTACAGTAGTTTAGGAACAAATGCAAAATTATTTTTTGCTCCTATATTTTTGGGGATAAATTATTCGACCCCTGAAAAACCCTGAATTTTCCCATACCTGCTTCTTCCCATGAAATAAGTTTTTCCTACCCCCAATTTACACCCCTCAAAAAAACCTAGATTTTACCCTATTTTTATACCCCCAATTATGAACTTGTTTCTACACCATTCTTCAAATACTTTTTGACAATTTCTAATGGTTTTCAGCCACTTCTGAACGATTTTTAGATGATTACCAATTGATTTCCAGCCTTCCGAACAATTTTTAAATGATTTCTGATAATTTCCAAGTGATTGTCTGTTATGTCCAAACTATTTTCAAATGATTTCAAACAATTTCTGAGTGATTTTTCTTTATCCTATGTAGATCGATGTAAAAATAGTTCGGAAAAGGCTGGAAATGGGTTAGAATTCATCTAAAAATCGATCAGAAATTGTCTAAAAGTAGTTTTTAAAAATGGGGTAAAAAGTTGTGGCTTTGGGATAGAAACCAGTTAAAAATTGGGGGTATAAAAATGGGGTAAAATTTAGGTTAATTTGGGAGTCGAATAAATGGAGTCCTATATTTTTAATGAAAAAGTGACATCTAAAATTCAACTTTTGTTTTGTTTTAATATTTGAATGCAGCTAGTGTTATGATGGCTTTAGACGAATATTTTGTCCAATGCACAGCAATCTGAACCACTGAGATTTTCTATTTATAGCCTTAACAGATTGGCACCGAACAATCGGAAACTGTTTCGGATAATTGGTTTGAAATCTGATCCAATTGATTCAGCAGTCAGTGGATTTAATTTTAAAAATCTGATTCGATTTCATCCAATCTGATAGCAACCTTAGTACGGAACAATTTTTTACTTCCTTTTCTCTTCCCTTCTTTCAAAGTCTGCCTTTGATCAATAGTTTGACTAATTTTATTTATTTTCAGAGAATGGACTTGGGAGATTGTCCAAAAATACATGACCTTGCTCTAAGAGCTGATTACGAGCAAGCATCTAAGGCGAAAGATTATTATTATGATATAGACGTGAGTAAATATATAAAGAAGTAAATTTTAAAAATAAAAAATTATTAATAAATTTTTTTATTTTTCTTTATTTTTTAGGCTATGGAACATCTTCAAGCATTCATATATGATTGTGATAGGAGGACAGAGTTGGCGAAAAGAAGACTCGCGGAAACTCAGGAGGAATTGAGTGCTGAAGTTGCTGCCAAGGCGAACAAAGTTCACGAATTGGCCGAACAGATCGGAAAGAAATTAGCAAAAGCAGAGCAGCTAGGAGCTGAAGGAAATGTAGAGGAATCTTTGAAAGCTATGGAAGAAGTAGAAGAAATTCGGAAAAAGAAATTACAAGCTGAGGTAATATTTAAAAAGAATTTAATAGGAGTTTGATGCAACTTATAAGACTTATCTTAGAGTCATGACTAGGGTTTTTCAAATGTCGTACATTTGAAAATACCGGTATTCAGTATTAATTAGGGCTGGAACTCGATTAAAATTTTTGGTTGGTTAATCCCGATATTTTAATTGATTAATCGACAATTTTATTGGCTAGAAAAAGTTGATTTAAACTATTAAAAATCCCAAAAAAAAATTGTCAAATTGTAACAAATTTTTAAAAGAAAATCGATTGAATTCAGGGGTAATTCAACAGAAATCGCTGGCAAATTGCAGTTTTTCATAAATTTTTGTCAATTTCTGCCCTTTTCTGTTGATGTCTATCAATTTTCTACAGATTTCCATCGATTTAACCAATCAGCGGTAACTTTTTTGTGCCATTTTGAATTCGATTAATCAATTATGCGAAATTTTAATCGGTTAAAACATTAATTGATTAATCGTTTGATTAATCGACTAAAGTCCCAGCCCTATTTAATACAGTTAAAAATAAAATTAAAATTGTTTAAGATTTAATAATAATTGTTGAGGGCTCTTGGGTGGATTTTAAGAGGGTTTGGAGTGGTTGTGAAAGGTTTCGTGGCTAAAAGTAATTCAAAACCTGTCAAAAACCACCCAAAATCACCTGAAAAATAAAAAATTCCGGTTTTTCGGTATCAAATACTGGTAGAGAACCCCTAATAGATGTTATAAGTTGCATCAGCGCAAACTTCCTAATTTAATTTAATTTTACATATACTTATACCAAATTTTTTTATTTTTTTAATATAGCAAGAATATAGGAACTCAATGCCAGCTTCAAGTTACCAACAGCAGAAGTTACGTGTGTGCGAAGTTTGCTCAGCGTATTTAGGAATTCACGATAACGATAGGCGATTAGCTGATCATTTCGGAGGAAAACTACATTTGGGGTTTATTAAAATAAGGGAAAAATTGGAGGATTTAAAAGTAAAATATTCTTTTAAAAAATATATATATTTATTATTTTTTTGTTTATATTTATTAATTTTGTTTCATTTCATATTTTTGAAGAAATCTGTCAACGAGCGTCGAGAAAAACAAAAAGTCGAACGTGATCGTGAACGTAGTGAGAGAGGTGACGAAAGGAGAGCGGGAAGAGAGAGGTCGCCGGACCGCGACAGTCGGGATAGGATTCGTAATCGTCGATCGCGCAGCCGTAGTCGCAGTCGTAGTCCTCGACGGCGAAATCGAAGGTTCGCTTCGAATTCAAACAGCAGGAAACTTCATTAATTCGGTTGATAAACCATCAGTATGATTAAAAAGGAGCAAATGTTTAGCAAATGTTTTTTCCTTAACATTTTGGAAGCAAATGTTCTAAAATGTATCAATAAAAACTTTGAGCACAGCATATTTGTTTGCTCTATTGAAAATTAGCATTTGCTTTTACTTTCTAGTTTTAGTTTGTAATAAATGTTTCTTTTTAATCATACCACCCACTATTTTAGTGCTAAAAACTCAGGATAATTTGAATTATTGCTGGTGTCTTACTACCGTATTTCTTCGAATAATAACCGCCGCTTATATTAAAATTGAGCTGTTTTCGATGTGGCTTATAATCTAGGGCAGCTTCTATTGGTTGTAACGTTTGGAATTTTTGCAATTGTTTAGATTTTTTGGATTACTTTCAGCATTTTTTACGTAGTTTAAGCTTTTTTGCATATTTTAACCAATTTTTTCAGCATTTTATCTAGTATTTTTACCTAATTTTTTCTTTTAAAATTAAAAAAAATTTCCTTGAAGTTTATGTGCGGCTTGTAATCGAGGGCGGTTTATATTAAAATCAAGCCGTTTTCGATGCGGCTTATAATCGAGGGCGGTTACTAATCGAGAGAGGGTATTATTCGAAGAAATATGGTACGTGTTTTGAGTAAAAATTCGAATTTACCTAGTTTGGATTTATGGTTTTGTCTTGAGTGGGTGTTTTAGTAAGGAAATTCCTCATTTAAAATCAAATATGGCTGGAAATAGCTTGAAAAATTGATCTAGATGTCATAAAACAGCAAAAGTGGGTCAATTGCAATTAAAAATGTCAGAAAAAAATTCGGATTAGAGTAATAAACCCCTGACAACTTAATTTTGAACAAAATTACATACTTTCACAGTTCTAATTGAACTGGTTTTACTGTTTTTTATTGATTTATCGATTGTTTTTTAAGTTTTTAACGTTTATAATTAAATTCTAGATCTCGATCACGTGAACGTCGTGGAAGATCTACGTCGCGAACTCGCCGTTCTCGTTCCCGATCGCGCTCTGCCTCGAAACGTGGATCAAGATTGACTCGCAGGTCGCGGTCGAGAGACAGGCAGCGAAGAAACGGAAGTCGCGAAAGACGACGAGATCGTTCACGATCACCCCGGTCTGCCGAGAAAGAACGACGAACTAAAACTGATGAAAATGGAACACGAGATGACACTGTTAAAGACAAGTGGCCTAAAGAAAATAAGGAGAGATAAATTAAGGCAATAAAAATAGATGCTTTGTGAAAAAATTTATTCATTTTTTTTTCTCGTCCTTGTTTTTAATATTTTTGAGTTATGGTTGAAATCTGTCGTTTTATGCTGCGACATTCATTTTTTCCCCATTCCATTCCGTTATTTCCTGTACTAAAATGAATGTACGATATTTGTATTTACGAAGCCCGAAGTACGCACATTTAAAATTGTATCGTATGTGACCATAATATATTTTTCTCATGAATTTTTTAAAAGTTTTAGTTGAATTGAAATGCTGAGTGATTTGTCTTACTATGCACGGTGTTTCAATTTCAGTATACTTTTCTTTTTTTTTCTGTTTTTTGAATAAAATTGAAATTTTATTTCATAAATTTAGTTTTTCTTTATCATTTTTATTCATTTTTGTTGCATTTATGATGTAATTTGATGTGGTAATGATGAGGGAATTGCTAGGAATTTTAAAATATTGCTTGAGATAATTGATGAAGCAGGAATAAAAGTATTTTTTGAGTTAAGACTTGTCTAGACACCTTTATTTTAAAATTTAAAAACACTAAAACAGGAATACTGGCAAAATATCAAGGCGCCGCCATTTTGAGGAATCTCTCTGGTGGCAGATCGCCGAAATACACTTTATTTTTCTTTTTTACTTAATATATATAAAAAAATATAGAAAAGATATATTCTTTCTAAATTTAAGCTAGTAATAAATAATTTATGAAAGATAATTACTTATTAATTCATTTTATTTAAATCATAAATAAAGGTTAAGTCTGCGGTTAGCCCTTGTGGTGTCTGTTTCTTTCTGACCAAGTCAGCGGCGATGGGCTCCACAGTCGACAAATTTCAATCTTTTTTGTGATAAACGATATTCATCCTCACGTGAAACTTAACAGCGATAGATAAGATGTCCACAGACAGCATAAACTTGAATTTTCGCTAAATTTGGCTCGTAAAAACAGCCAGACAATTCATTCTTTGGCAACACCGATTCTCACCGATTCAGTCGTGTTGTGTTGAGGTGAGTAATTTAAAATCGGTTTTTTCAACAGCTTTGACTCGAAAGGGTTAAAAATAACCAAAGTCTAACCTACATTATCTTGGACATAAAATTTCATCGGTTAAGGTAAGTAAATAACATAAAATTATCACAAAAATTAAGTATCATTGCGGTAAGAAGTGGAATTTGTTTTCCCCGAAATGGTAATCAGTTGTTTTCGTCAAATGTCCTTGCTGCTTTATTTTATCTAATCTTGCAAATTTTTAATCGATGTATTTACTAACCGTACTTTTTTTTCACTTTACAGTACAGACAGATGTTCGTATCACATGACGTCATGTAAATTAAAGAATGTAGAAAGAAAGAAAACGATGTATTTTATGAGTTTCAAGTGAGTGAGTTATTAGTTCGTTTAATTAATTTTTACGCTTTTTCCCTCGTTTGATTCATTAGAAATATTTATCAATTTGACGCTTTTATCGGGATAAATTTAGTTTGAAGTGTTGCCAAAGCCGTGTCGAATGACAAAATTTGGAAAAAAAATTCCCCTGCGAAGAAAAATCGAAATTTTGCCCTTCGACAATTTTTCTTTCAAAATTTCTCTCTGATTTACTTCAAAAAAACAACGAAACATTCGAGAAAATATCTTGTCTAACAATTTTTTTTTTAGAAAATTTTTTTGTAGTAAAAGGTTTACAACCTGCCATCAAAAACAAAAAGATGATGTCATTTCCTGACTTGACCGCCATTTA